>JAEOAD010000117.1:0-76583 GCA_036365145.1 Orientallactaga sibirica | reverse complement strand
GTGTCATCACATGAAAAGTCGATATCACAGAAGCCCCCCTTCAACTGAGATCCAGAGAATGCTCGCTGGCACTTACTATGAATGTTAGCCCCGGGAAGATTTTTAAATCTCTCTACCTTACTATTTCAAGCAGGGCCTTGGTCTCTAGCGGCAGGCTTCTAACCCTCGAGGCCCTTTCCCGTCAGCCCTCCACGATCTCCTTAGTTAGGCTGGGCCATTCCTAGGAAAACACACCCACTGTGACCTGTTTGTTCATTTTTTCAGACATTCCCCTTCCGGTAGGCTCGTAACTAAGAGTGATGGCATGAAATGAAAGATATCGCTCCATTTCCAAAAGACCCTTCCGCTCACCGCCTGTCCCTGGCTCAGCAGTCCAAAACTCAGGCGGCCATTTTGAGCGTTTTTTTTTTTTTTTTATTTGGTTTTTCAATGTAGGGTCTCACTCTGGTCCAGGCTGACCTGGAATTAAGTATGTAGTCTCAGGGTGGCCTTGAACTCTCGGCGATCCTCCTACCTCTGCCTCCCGAGTGCTGGGATTAAAGGCATGCACCAACACGCCCGGCTTGAGCGATTTTTGGAAGGAGCAGATTCTCTAACCTCGGGTGACCGCGGCCTGTTCACCCGAGGTTAGAGAATCTGAGCCGGACGGGCCAGGAGAAGGCCTGGGTGTTCCAGGGGCTCTCTGCGTGGGAGAAAAAGCAGGGCTCCAGTGTTCCTGAGTCATCTGCTCCCATCTGTGCGGGACCTCTGGAACTGACGGAAGGAAGAAGGACAGACAGCAAAGACTCAAGCAAACAAGCAACAGAGAAAGAAAGAAAACTAAAATAACAATAAATCAAATGAATTACGATCAAAACAGACTGAAGCTTTGACTTTATAGCCTAAATGCCGAATAGTTGTAAGCGGCGATGACACACAACCCATTTGGCAAACGTCTATTAGGTCCTGTTAAGGAGACGACTCGATAATCTTTGAAAATTACAGAAAAACCCTATGTGCTCTATCTTTGCAGGAGACACACAGATGGCTATGCAGGCCTTTGTCATGATAGAGAAAATTCAGTGCTGGTTTCAGTGCCTCTAGCCCAGGCTGAGCTGGAATTCACTCTGTCGTCTCAGGATGGCCTCGAACTCACAGCCATGGCCCTCCTCACCCTCTTCCTCCCTCCCGTGCTGCTGGGATTAAAGGCGTGAGCACCACCATATATTTTATTTTATTAATATTATTATTATTATCATCATCATTTCATTTCATCATTTTTGTTTTTATACCAGAGTTAGAAGGGGTCAGACAGAGACAGAGAGAGAGAGAATGGGGGCGCCAGGACCTTTGGCTTTGTAGGCAAGCACCTTAAGCACTAAGCCATCTCAAATCAAAACCAAGCAATTAAACTGCTTCCCTAGGTAGCTGACCAAATTTACACAGTCAAGCTCAGATATATCTGACAGTTGGGATGTGATTCCTATACTCCTAGAAGAGACAATATTAGTCCAATAGCTTCATTTAAATAATCTGTATAATTTGAAATCTAACCCCACCCCCGTCAAACATAAGTAGACCTTTAATAAAAGTCATACTCTCAGCAGGGCGTGGTGGCACATGCCCTTATTCCCTGCACTGTGGAGGCAGAAGTAGTTGGATCCTTATGAGTACAAGGCCACCCTGAGACTACAGAGTGAATTCCAGGTCAGCCTGGACCAGAGTGAGACTCTACCTAGACAAACCAAAAACAAAAAGTCATGTTCTCCCAGATAAGATTTTACTATAGAACATAAATTTTCCAAGTCACTCTTCAGAAGTGTCCTAGCTTTTAATCTTGAAGAACAAAGATTAAAGCAATAAAAATAAGGAAGCAGGTTTTCTGGCGCATGCCTTGAATCCCAGCACTTGAAACACTGAGGCAGGAGGATCGTTTGAGGTCATCATAGGCTACAGAGTGAGTTTCAGAACACACCACGCTAGAGTAAGACACTGACTCAAAAGGAATGTGTCTTTTATCAAGTTTCTTTCTTTCTTTCTTTCTTTCTTCCTTCCTTCCTTCCTTCCTTCCTTCCTTCCTTTCTTTCTTTCTTTCTTTCTTTTTGCTTTGTTTTCTAACCACTCTCTGAATTGGATTTTAATAAAAAATAAAATGCTTAAATTCCAATAGCAAAAAGTAGGAGGAAAAGAAGCAAAAGACATCAGCCATCTATACCTGGTCTTATCTACTCCTGAATAATGGTATGAATTTAGTAGCAGAACATGTATTTTTCCTTATGTACTCAAATTTCTGTGAGGCCTGATTCAAAAACACACATGCCCAAAAACAAAAACAAAAAAACCAAGCAAACAAAATCCCTAAAACCTAGAAGACAGCACTAAATGTGATATGGCTGGTCATCCATATTAGTCAATACTTGTTTTCAGACATTTAAGATAGAATCAGTATTTCATAAAACCTGTCCAAACTTTGCCAAGAGGTTAGTCTTGTATATAAAAATATGAATAAGGTATACCAGAGAAAACTTCTAGAGAAAACCACTATCTTTCTGCAAGCCTTGGTTGTTTTAGTTTATCTGTTTTATTTTGAGACAAGGTCTTGGTTCTTTCTTTGACTGGTGTGATACTTGCTATGTAAGCTCAGCCTGGCCTTGCTGAACTGTGGGCAGTCTCCTGCCTCATCCTCCAGTGTGGTAGCATTAAACATGTATCACCTTTGGTCAGCATAGCTTTGGTTTCTCTAATTCTGGACTATTTCTTCACAGATTGAAGAGCAAGATGAAAAAAAAATTTCAGGGAGAAAGCAATTACTTGCATTTGTGTTTGTAAAGCATATTTAATAAAACACTAAAAAAATCTTCCATTTCAATCATACTTTTGAAGTTGTTAATGAATGCATTAACAGATGCTTTCATCAAAGGATCATTTACTCAGAGCTGTGCACTTAGTTGGCAATTTGCAGTGTTTGCTATATTCTACTCTATAGCCACACTTTTCATCACTTAAGATAGGGTTAATTTCTCTAACAGATAATAAAGATATTATTTTAAAGAAAAATAAGAGAATTGACATATATAACTAATAATATTATTACAGATTTGAAGTGAAAAGGGAAACTTATCCATTTAAAATAACCTCTGGCATTGCACCCAAAGCAGATAAGGCAACTAACATCACTGTGAAATGCCTATCACTTAATCTTTTAAAAATAAATAATTTATAAATCTACTTGCCTACGTGAAATTCTTCATCGAAACTGACACTACTTTATAATAAATCTAGTAAGATGTTTAAATGTGTAACATGAAACATTTTTGAATGGATATTTGGGGAAATCCAGAAATCAGTTGTTACTGTTCTGCTTACCATTTCAAGTTAAAACAACACAATCAATTATATTGAATTCAATGAGAATGTCAGATAAAAAGAAAAATTGGAAAAAATAAACGTGTAATACAAGTAATGCAGATTAATGAAGTGCTATACAAATGAGTGACAGTTGAAAATACAACCTATGATCCACTCCACTCATTAATTAATGAGTTAAAATGAATGCCAAAACTTGTTTGGCTTGAGAGAGTAAATATATATAAATTTGAATGGCAATACTTTCATATTGATAGATTAATCATTAAGCATTCTGTTTCAGTGATGGTTTCTGTACATAAACAAAATCATGTGTCTAACTCGAATTCAGGCAGACCTGCAATTCACTATGTTGTCTCAGGGTGGTGCCACCACACACCAAGCTTTTCACGCCTGGCTTTTAACTTCTGATCTCCATTTTTATCTCTTGGAGTTGCAGGCCAGCTGGGGACTACAGGGAATACCCAAGTCAAAACAGCATGTTAAAAAATAAAGAAAAGAAAAATATCTAGGAAGCAGGCAGACAGTTCATGCAAATAAAAGACCCTCAAACTTTTAAAATATGTTCTTTTCAGAACAAGACAGGCTAAGGAATATCCAAAGTGCACCATCCATCCATCCATCTATCCTTCTTTCACCTGGCCTGGTTGTTGAGCTGGATTCTCACTTGTAACTGATACTGGAGCTTGCAGAACTCCTGATATACCTGTTTCTGGCTTTAGATGTGTGAAGGAATACCATCTGGTCCCTAGGCTCTTGCAAAGCAGCAAGCACCTTTGAACAGAGCCATATCTCCAGCCTCCAGCCTCTTCCTCGTTTCTTTACCTTTTCTTTCCTTCTTCTTCTCTTTTTTTTTTTTTTTCGAGGTAGGGTCTCACTCTTGGCTCAGGCTAACCTGAATCTACTATGTGGTCCCAGACCTTATTTTTATTTATCAGAGAGAGACTGGGCACAAATAGGGCCTCCAGGCACTGCACATGGACACTGATGTATTGCCATTTTGTGCACATGGCTGTACATCTGTCATGGGGGAATTGAATCTGGCCTGCTGGCAAGCACCCTGACCCATGGAACCATTTCTCCAGTCTTCCTCTAGTTTTTCTGTTTACATGACCATATATGGGCATCCTATATCTCTACCACCTGACAAATACAAAACGTTTTCTTTAAATTTTATTGTTTATTTATTTATTCTACTATTGTGTGTATACAAACAGATTCCAGGGATGAGAAAGGATGGAACCTACAATGGTAAGCCACACTGAGAAGAGCAAACTAAAAACAAAACATAAAACAGAGCCACCAATTCAGGAAATTTTCTGTGAAGAGGGAGGGAAAGCCAGAGGGGTGATCCATAATAGCAATGTCTATTCTCATTCATATTATCCCTCTCAAATAAATATCTTGTTTTAATTTTAAAAAATGTATGTATGTATGTATGTATGTATGTGCTGTATGTATGTATGAGAGAGAGAGAAATTTATCTGAGGGAGAGAATGGGCACAGCAGTCCTCAAGCCATTGCAAATGAACTCAGATGCATGTGCTTAGTGGGGACACAGTGAAAGTAACTTTTTGTTATTTTGGTTTTTCTAGATAGGATTCGCGTTGAAGTCAAAAGTTGACCTCCTACTATCATATGTGGACCAGCTGCCCGGAGCATATTACAATGATGCTCTTTAGCTTCTCCTCTTTAGGTAAAAATAGTGGTATGAGTCTGAGGTCCCAGTGGCTAGAGCCCTGGGCACCATTCGGTCTCTCTGTCAAGAAATAAATGACAATAAAGAAAAAATGACACAGACACACACACACACACACACACACACACACACACATTGGGCTGGTGAGATGGCTTGAAGAGAGGTTGCGATTTGCTGATGAAGTTTGGGTAATCCAGGTTTGAGGCTCCAATTTCCCAGAACCCATGTAAGACAGATGCACAAGGTGGCACATGCCTGGAGTTGTTAGTAGTGGCTGGGGGCCCTGGCGCACTCCATTCTTTATCTGCCTTTTTCTCTCTGTGTCTGTTATTTTCAAAATAAATAAATAATAAAATAAAAATATGTAAATAAAATAAAATATAGTGTGTCTCTAAGAGTCCCTGGAAAACCATGAGGAAGTAGGCTGGGCTGGGCTGTTCTGTTGTGAGGGGGGTTGGCTAGAAGTGGGTAATGATCTAAAGAAAGACTGAAATTTAAAAGTATGACTGGGCTGAGAGATGGCTAAGCAGTTAAGGCTCTTGCATGCAAAGCAAAAGGACAAAGGTCTGATTTCAGCACCCATGTAAGACAGATGCACAAGGCAGCACATGTCTGGAGTTCGTTTGCAGCAGCTGGAGGCCCTGGTCTGCCCACTCTCTCTGATCCTCTAATAAAATTAATTAATTAATTAATTAATTAAAGTTTGACTTCTGGGAAGAAGACCATATAAGAGAGTGAAATCTACTCTGTCCAATTCTCCTCCTTACACCATTGTCAAATGCCCTCATGGAGGATACTGTTACATTTATTATGCATCTTCTGTGTTCCATATATTATGCTAAAGTAAATGAATGACTCACATTACCTACAATCATCCCTTCAATGCTTGTTTTGTGAAGGAAGGAAGAAAATGGGTCCCAGTCATGTAGGATTTCTGGTCCACAGAGAATAAATTTAGAACTGAAAACTGAATCTCCTTTCTTAGATTTTGAGCCGCAAATGACTTCCATCTCTAGATGACTGGTTAGAAGAAAACATGAAACACAGAGACAAAACAAGACAAAGAAGGGGCCGAAGGATGCCTTCAGCGGGCTACGCGCCTGCCTGCAAAGCCTAACTGCCTGGGGTTCATTCTCTTCTCCTCTCTCCTTGCACAAAAATAAATAATTAATAACAATTTTTAAAAAAGAAAGGTTTATAACGCACTTTGTCATATTCTGATTTTAATGATTATAGTGGTTTTGCAAGGAAGCTTTTTTTTTTTTTTTTTGGTCTTGAGGTGAGTGTAGGGTCTCCATTGACTTGGTACTGCCAGTTAGGGCTACCGTGGTTTGCCAGTAAGCTTCAGGGATATACCTGCTTCGCTTCCCTAGGGCTGGGATTACAAGCGCATGCCACCTCCCAGCTTTCATGTTGGCGTGGTTCTGGGCCCTAAGTGTTACCAATTGAGCTGCTCCCCAACACCTATAGAATTTTTTTAGATTTTAAATTTATTTTGTTTGAAAGAGTGTCTAGATAGAGAGAGAGAGAACTCCAGAGAGTGGAGTATGACCTTGTGGGACATATGCCACTTTGTGTGCCTGGCCATGGGTCCTTCTGAGAGTTGAACCTGGGTCCTTAGGCTTTGCAGGCAAATGCTTTAACTAGTAAGCCACTCCTCCAGCCCTTTATAGCTATTTTATTTAAAGAAACTGAGCCAAAGTGGAACCTACCTATCTTGCATTTTAAAGAGAGCCAGGTGTCAACCCAGGACTCAGACTTGATCCTGGTCAGTCTTTTGACTCCATCAAAAAAGAAGTGGACATAGTGGTTAAATGCTTTTAAAGACCCCGGCCAGCACCCAGGTCCCATGTAAGCCAAGGAGGCTCACCATCTGGAGTTCAAGGCCAGTGGCTGTCCCTGGTGTGCCCATTCTCTCTTTCCTCTCTACTGATCGCCTTGTCTACCTGCAAATAAATAGATTGAAACTACAAAAATTAAAATAAATAAAAACATTTCTTTATGCCTTTAATCCTGCTTTCCTGGAGAAGCAACAGGGTATGAGGGCCTGTGGCTTGCAACTCAAGAAGAATTATCCATCTTGTGAAAAAGAATGGAGGTGGAGGTCCTGAAAGAAGAAATGTAAATGAAAATATGTTGCAGACATGCAAAAGCCAGCCATTGCCCATTGTTCTGTAGGCATCTGATCAGTCTTACCTTGTGGGCATTTGGAATAAATGGTGAGGAGGCTGCTTCTGAATGCCTCACAGAATGCTGGAAGAACAGCTGAGAGATGGCATTTGTCTCTTAAGATGAAGGATCTATGGTGTTAGAGATTCATGCTTGAGCTGAGTGTTTTAACCTGTATCTGAGCACAGAATGGTTGACCTGAGCACATGTATACACACATGTGCATGTGTCCAGACCTTGTTCACCACTGAGAGGATCTGAGAACAACCCATGCAGGCACACTTATAGATATCACCATTAATTTGTACTAAGCCCACAAGCCCACATAGTTTGTTCACCATATGCCTGAGAGTGAACTGACATTCTACCATTTAAAAAAAACAAAAGCAGCCTTTCATTCTGGGGAGAGAGAAAGAGTTTGTGTATTTTATGCTAGAAGTGGGAGGAAATATGACCCATTTTTGCCAGCCTGGGACTTAGCAAAATTCAGAACAACAGAGATCAGGATCAGATTATATGACAAATACAGATGCTGTGTGTCTGTGTTTGGCAGACATTATGGTAGCTATTGCCCTTGAACTGGCCCTGAAAGCCCTGAAGTTATGAGGTTTGTACTTGGGCTGAAGATGAACCCCAGGCCGGTGGGCTTTGCAAGAACATTTTTTAGGCTACCAAGCCATCCATCATTTATTTAATTGATTGTAAAAAAAGAATGTAGTTTTTAGGCATGTATTGGGAGAAAGAGAGATATATAAAATTGTAGGGAATTCAGCTACTGTAAACAAAACTCAGAAGCAGTATTACTTGTGAATAAAACTTAAAATGGTCCTGCAGTCAAACTGGGATGTTTGGCTTGCAATCAAAATGCCAACAACTTGGCCAAAGATCCAGTCCTACATGAATGGGACATACTTTTCAATGACTGTAGGAAAATATTAAAACTCTAGCTGGTTATTGACCTGGATCTATTAGCAGTTGCCTGTGTCTGGCAGGCTGGCTTTCCCCATCACTTACAGTGATCCAATGGCACATAGTGGCAACACCAGCCACGAGGTTGTTTGAAGTATAGATCACCCCCTCAGGCTCCGTAATTACCTTTCAGTTTCCTAAAACTTGGGATTGACAATTTTAAAAACCCAAATGAAGTAGAGTTTTGTTTTGTTTACAAAAAGAGTCTGTTTTGGTTTTTCGAGAGGGTCTTAGCTGTTAGGGCTGACTGCCTCACTTGCCTACCCAAGCTGGTCTTCAACTCATGGCGATCCTCCTGCCACTGCCTCCCAAGTGCTGTGATGAAGTCTGCCAACACCACAAAGGCATATCTGACGTCATTTGAGCAACTGAGAGGCTCCTGGTGACCCATCTGTTCCATTTCCATGTAATTATCTCCAAAAAATTGAAGAAACTTTGTATCAGAGTGTCTGACACTGAAATTCATCACATAATAAGGGCAACAAAAATCTGTGCACACTCTGGATTGGCACTCAAGGTTTTTAATCAGAACCAGCCCTGACTGCATCAATTGAGATCTTAGGAACCTTGCATATTGCCTGATGCTTGAGCTATAACTGACTTGTTTGAGAAACCAGCTGGAGAAATTGAAAGTGACTATTTTGATTCTCCCTTCTTGCCAAAAGGTCTAGTGGAAATTTGAGGTAGGGTTTGACTGCAGCTCAGGCTGGGCATTTGGTGTGATTTACTAAAATATCTCAGGGTGGCCTGGAAACATCCTGTCCTCACCACAGCCTCCTGAGTGCTGGGATTAAAGGCGCGCCACCACATCCTCCTATAATTTAAGGCCAGGTGATGGGATGGACAGAGATATTTGGTCTTGGGTTGTGCCACAGAGACAGTAGAAAAGGCTCATTAAACATGAGGATGGGAAATGTTAACTTTTTCAGTGGCATGAGAAGTATTATGTTAAGAGTCCCAGGGAAGGAGGAAGTGGTGGTGAAACTCATTAATCCCAGAAAAGAGCAGGTCAGGCACTTGCCATGAGTGCAAATGAACCCAGATGCATGCTGCCCCCCAGCATCTGGCTTATGGGTCCTGGAGAATTGAGGCTGGATCCTTTGGCTTTGGGAGGCAAAAACAGGTCACCAATGTGCCATAGCTACAGCCCAAAGTTCAATGATTTTGTTTTTGATAAAGCAAATTTATTTCTTTATGGTATTAAAACTAAACATGAAATCCTGTCTATATTAGTATAACATCTTTATGTATATGACCACATGAAATTGGCTGAAAAATACTGTATAAAGACACATTGAGGCCCTCCCTTAACCCCGCCTTCCTCTACTCAATGCTTTAAAAGTCTTTGTAATGTCACTGAAAGCATAGACCTGGTTTGTTTTACTGCATCACCATGACCTGGTGCTGGATGTTGTCTTCTGACTGCAAAAAAGAACAAATATTCTGTATGGGAGGCTTGATTTCAGGAAAATACATTTTCAAATTTTAGCTTCATTTGTTGGTTTGACAAGTTTGATCTGACTTTGGAACATAGTCATGGATTGTAGTCCATTATGTTTAATTATTTTGATCAAGAAAGAAATGCTTGATAAGTATGCCATCTTTGATCTGGCTGTGGCTGGAAAGAAAGTTTGAGAAGGCTTTTTTTTTGTACTAAGGCCTTTTTTCTCAAGAAAAGCTGTAGGCTTACTTGAGCAGTGTAGAGCTCTGAGCTGAGAGAGGGTTAATTAACTTTGGGGATACAGCTAAAACCTACAAGCTGATATATGGTGATCTGTTTGTCACTTACAATATATGTAGAATTAGCAATGACTTATCCTTTGGGTGTTTAATTGGAAATTAACAGTTGGCCAACTGAACCACTTTCTGACCTGAAGAAAGAATTTATTTGTTGTACAAGCTTTCTGTGGGGTTATTGTCCAAATACTCCACAGTCAGTAGTGGTCTTATGAATAAGTGTATCAGATGCAAACTGTGAGATGGCTTAGTAAAAAGAAAGAGAATTGAGACCATTTCCAGGTTTGGAGGGAAAGAAGAATTCAAAGAAAGAAGATGACACCTTTAATCCCAGCTCTTGTTTTTTGAAACTGCCAAAAGTTTGAGCACACCCAGAGACAAAAGGAGATTTTCTAGAGCCAGGGTCCTTATAGTGAATAATTTCTGCAAAAACAAACAAAAATTATTTATTTATGATGTGTTTTTTATTTATCCATTTAGTTCCAAATTCCCACTGAGGGCTGTGAGATGAATGTTAGAGAAACTGATTTTAGAAGACAAGAACCATCTTTGATCTCCAGGAACCACAGAAAGAAAATCTTAACTGGCATGCATCTGGAGTTTGTTTGTCAGTGGTAAGAGGCCCTGAGTGCTCATGAGTCTGCTTATCTCAACACCTTAAAAATTAATAGCTGAGTTTTAAATAAAGTCTCAAATCTTTTTGCCCAAGAGAAAGGTGAGGATAGAGGAGAGAGAAAGAGTGCTGGGAAACTTCCAGTCAAGGAACCTCAGCCTTGAACCATCTCAAACCACTATTCATGCATGTCCCAGAAATTATCCTACACAGCAGTAAAGGCTGAAGAACACTAGTGTTTGTTTTATTCTTAGGCAAAGTCCAGAATTGTATCATGGAAGGGAGGGGTCTGAACCAGGTACTTAGAAGGGCACCAGGGAAGGAAAATTTACATAGGTATTTTTGCCTGTTCAGAAACTTGGATTATTTTTGATACTCTGAAAGAATTGAAAAAAAGAAGCATTGTCTTAGGGAAGAGTTCTCTAAAAACCTGTTCTCCTACTGGCTAACTTCTCAAATACTGAGATTAGGCAAAGGTAGGGGAGGCAGGCGCGACACCTTTAATCCCAGCACTGGAGGCAGAAGTAGGAGGATCACTGAGAGTTCGAGGCCACCCTGAGACTACATAGTTAATTCCAGGTCAGCCTGACCAGAGTGAGACCTCACATTGTTTTTTGATTTTTCAGGTGATACTAAACCAGATGACATAGGAATTAAAGCCTGATGGTGAATAGAGGCCCTGTTCACTTCCAGGCTTTTAAATGTCTTCTTCTGAAAATTGAATAAATAAAAATACAATAACTAAAAAGAGTGAGCATACCAAAGGGTATCTAAAGGGTTTTAATCCAGCTGTTGGGAGGGAGAGTAATGGAATGGTGTTTAAGTGGTTAGAAGCACCAGTTGAGGCTGACCACAGAACCAGTAATTTCAAGACTGCCTCCAATAGTGAGACCCAAAGAAAGGCTTCATTGCGTGGCTCAATGCTACTGGCATTTGCCTCAAGATAGATTCAGTGGGGCCTTGTTTGTTGAGTCCAGGCTTAGAAGTGAAGGGCACAGCAATCATTGGCAGAAGAGTGATCACCCCTGAGAACAAAAGTGTATAACTAAAAGCATGGGCATGGTGGCGCACGCTAATCCCAGCACTTGGGAGGCAGAGGTAGGGAGGATCACTGAGAGTTCGAGGCCACCCCTGAGACTACATTGTGTATTTATTTGTCAGACCTATTTGCAAGGAGACCCTATTGAGAAAGAAAAACAAAAAGTGGCACACTGTGGAAATCAACCACAGAGTGGTGAGAGTTTTAAACGCAGTCCCATACTACAAGAAGATTTGGTTTAATGGTGACCTGGGAGCTGCCTTGAAATATTTTTCCATGGAGTTTATACTCTGTATCTATCTTGCCCTTGGTGCAAATTAAAAAGCAGGCTTTATTTATTTATGCAGGTGGTGTGTGTGTGTGTGTGTGTGTGTGTGTGTGTAGGCATTCCAGTTCTCCCCAGGCTGTAAACACGTGATCTTCTGCCTTTTATGTGGGTGTTGAGACTGAACTCAGCCTGGCAGCGATTTGCAAGCAAACACCTTTAACTGCTGGGCCATTCCCACTGCAGCAAGCAAACCAGATGCGTCTACACCCTTGCAGTAGGGTTCGAACCAGTGGCAGATGACCTCTCCCATTGCCCATTCTATTGCCTAGCCCCCACCCCCCAAATTGTCACACTGAGAAGTTTATCACATTACCTGTCTATCCTGGAAACTTATTGAAAAACCTACTTTCAAAACACCCCCAGATAGTATCCGTGTTTCCTTTTTCTTTTAAATGTGACAAAAAGAACTAAGAAAACCAGGGTTCCCTGGCACGCCTTAATTAGAGCTAGAACAGTGGCATCTGTAATATGGAAAAATCAAGAGTTCTATAGGCAGCCCTATTGCTGCAGGTGATAAGCTAATACCAGACTACTCAATCACCCTGAGACCTTCTGACAGGCTGTGCAAAAAAAAAAATATATATATATACAGGAGGGTGTGAAAGGCAGAGGGATAAAGACACTGACCTCCCCAGAAACTGAACAGAGCAGTTTGCTACACTGCCCGACGGAGGGTGTGTTATTTCCTGGCCAGGGGAGAACCTCCTCAAATTGATAGGAAAGGGAAGAATGAAGAAAATAGTGCAGTTTAATGTGAAGAGCCAAAGAATCCACCAGGAGGAGTGCTTTATAATAAGCCCTCTTTCAAACACAAGTGGCCATGTTTGCACCCTTGATGCTATGTTAGAAAGTACCTGCATAATAGGTTTGGAAAAATGGTCCGTCAATAAATCAGACCCTTGTTCACTAAAAGACAATGCCAGGGAAGGAGGGACTGAGACTTGGTGGTCAGATAGGGCTATGACCCCTGATATTCTGCAGCTGTATTAAAGCTCCCTGATGACCTCCATAACACAAAATTGAGAAATAAAACAGCAGCAGGGATCAACTAGAGGGATGAACAAATGCTGACGGTGGTTGGGTAATTTGTGTAAGGCTGTAATCTATACTGACCTTTCTGTGGCGGGCTTCTCCAACCCAGCTTTTGTCAGAAAATTAGTTCAATGAGTAATAAACAAGGCTGGGTTGCATTTATCCAGCTAACACTCCAGGCACAGGATCATTCTGAGCCAGAGAAACTGAAAAGTTTCTGCAACGCTTGTTATAAAGAGTTGAAGGGAATTGGAGGGACAATTTGGTATCATGACAGTCTCTGACTATTTAACAGTGTGTATGTAGACCTGAGCAGACTCTAAGTAGCAAAATAGAACAAAGAGAAGAACACCTAACAAAACAGTTATTATGGAAGTCTTACCTAGTCCTCTGGAACATTCCTGGTCTCTATCTGATGGTCCCACTGTTTTTTTATATCCTGGGTGTGAAAGAGGAGTTCCCTCAAAGTGTTTTTTGAAAATGCAGCTGAAAACATGCTTTGCTGTGTGGCTTGTCATCCACTTGCCTGAAGTATCACTTGATGCCACAGAGGGGTGCCTGTATATAAATACAAGAATAAATGGATAAATGGTCATGATGTAAATCTAGTTTGAATTTTCTTTCATCTATTTAAAACACTAAGAGAGGCATTAATGCAATGACATTCCAGTTGCACCTCCGTCCCTCTCATCTCTACAGTGATAGATCCAGATTAGTAACCTGGAAGGCCTCTGTGTCCTCCCCACTAAAAAAAGTCACAAAAATAAAACACATCTGACACAAAACATGTACTGCTTTGGGGCTGCAGAACAGTTGATGACTTCAGTGTCCGGGTTCTTAGGTTCCACTAGATAGATTATGTCCAGAGGAAGTAAAATTACACAGTATACAGGCCTATAATCCAACATGATGGAATGTGACTGTGATTACAAACTCTGGTGAGTCTGAGGCAACAGAATAAATTCAAGGCCACATGGCCAGAGGAAGATCCTGCTATCAAGAAAAAGAAAAAAGAGATAGCAAAGAAAGACAAGATGAAGCCCAGAACCCCCTAATGCAATTTTACTAGTGCCATGTTTAGGGCTGGACTATATGGCTTAAAATTTGAAACAGATTTAAAGGGATAAAGGAACCAGTTCCTCACTGCCCTAATTAGACCAGGTCCCATGTCATCATTTAGATGCATACCTAATTCCACACGTCAACATTGGAGAACCACGCCTGATGTGTACTACAGTGACATAATTTGCAGACACAGAAATGGTTGTCTCTCTGATCTAGCCATCCACAAGTGGAAAAAAGGAAAAGAGAATTAGCTACCTGGTGGCGAGCATTCCCAGCACCCGGGAGAAGAGGTAGATAGGAGTCTGGAAAGTCTGAGACCCTGGAGAAATAGTGAATTCCAGGTCAGCCTGGGCCAGAGTGAGACCTCTTGTCCTTGAAAACCAAAAAAAAAAAAAGAAAGAAAGAAAGATAAAGAAGGCTGACCAGGGCTGGGTGGGGTGGTGCGAAACAAAGGCAAAAGCTTGGCCGAGGGGATTCGATTACCAGGTCTCCCCAATCCAAGTACACTCCAGACCTTGTCATCCCTGATGGAGAACTACTGCTACTGGGGCCATTCTCAGTGAGTTCTGAACATTAAGAATTAATCTGTCATGGGGCCAGGGATAAATAAAATAATCAAAAAGAAAAAAGCCGTGGCGCGGGCGCACGCCTAATCCCAGCACCGGGAGGCAGAGGTAGGAGGATCGCTGAGAGTTCGAGGCCACCCTGAGATCATATATTGTTAATTCCAGGTCAGCCTGATCCAGGAGTGAGACCCCTACTTGATAAAAACAAAAAAAAATGTTTTAAAAACTCAATAAAATGACATGACAAACAGTTCAAGGTGGATAAAAACAATGCATGGTGATGCACTGATCAGGCATTGGTCAAATTGCCAGAACCAGCATCCGAGGAAATGAGATGGGACAGTCAGCTGCCCAACACACTACATGAGGAAAAGTTTCAAGATATATCATATGATAAAATGCAACACATAGAGAAGTTGGATAAAAAGAATTTGGGAGAATGGGAAAGGGGTTCAGTGAATTTTGAAACTCTGCACCGGGTTTCTTGCATTCCTGAATCTGAAGAACGGTTATGTTTCAGGCAACACTATGAGGAGAAACTGGCTAACAGAGAGGGTAGAGTAATTTTACTGTCTCATTGCCTGGGTGCTTATGCGTGGTCTCTGGGGGAAGACCTGGAATTCACTGTGTGTCTCAGGGTGGTTTTGAACTCATGGTGGTCCTCCTACCATTTGGGGTGAGTGCTGGGATTGAAGGTATGTGCCTCATGCCCAGCTCACCTCATAAGTTTTAACTTTTTTTTTTTTTTTTTTTTGATCCACCATGGTAGGGTCTCACTGAGCTCAGGCTGACCTTGGAATTCACTATGTAGTCTCACAGGGTGGACTTCTCTACTCACGGTGAATCGCTCCTACTTCTGCCTTTTGCTCATCTGTCCTTTAACTAGGGCCATTCAACACAGCCTGTCTCCTCTTTGAATCTTCCTGGGAAACTTTTTTTTTTTGCAGTGGTTGTTCCTTTTAAATATTTTATTTGTTTTCTTCTTATTGACAACGCAGTTTTATTGTAGACAATATTCCATGGTATCTCTCGAACTATCCCTGATGGAATCTCTCACCACCTGGCTGGGAGGCAATGTCACTGGGGGGATCTAAGGTAAGGTGTGGTGGGTTTGAGATTTCAATTGTAAAGATATGCAAAGTGTGCCTAGCTGGAGTTCCTGAGTGCTGTGTGACCTTGCTGTTTGCTTTGTGCTGTGGCTTTGGCTTTGCTCTGTGTTTGGTCCTGTGGAAGGCAGGCCAGCTTCTTCTGCCATTATGGAACTTCCCTGATCTGTAAGCTTCACAAATAATATCCCTTCCTCCATAACTGTGCCTGGTCTGGAAGTTTATCTCAGAGAACCTGGAAGCTGTCTGCTACACTCCCAAAACCCCCAAAATCTTGTGTCACCACTTTTCATTGTCATTCTATCTTTGTGTTTTGTTGTTTGGTATTGTATGCATTTCATTTTCTTTTGTGTAAATTCTGTGTATACATGTGGGTTACTTTGGGGTTATGTAAAATAAACTAGTCCATTTTAAGCTGATAAACAAGTGGTGTTAGTTGTGTTGCTGCAAAGTCTCTACATTTTAACCTCCTCTCCCTCTTCCACTTTATGTTATTGGCATCTATATATATTGTTTATGTTTTAACATATTTTATCCTTTTAAAGATTCCTATTCATGTATTTTGCTTTGGGGGTCTGAGGTAGGTTCAGCGAAGGTTGATCTCGAATTAATTTATGTAGTCTCAGGGTGCCTCAAACTCATGGCCATCCTCCTACCTCAGCCCTGTACAGGATTAAAGGCATGCACCACCATGCCTCGGCCAACTATTTTCTCTTTTACTATTTATCATGAGAAAGGGAGAGAGAAATTGTGTTCTTAAAATATATTTATTGGAGAGGCGTGGTGGGGGAGAATGGGTATCACTAGAAATAACCTCCATATACATGCACCACTTTGTGCATCTGACTTCACGTGGGGATTGAGGAATTGAACCCAGGCTATCAGCCTTTGCAAGCAGCACCTTTAACCACCAAGCAATCTCTTCAGCACTTTGATAGTCCTTTGAAAAGTGGATTCTTTGGCATGTGCACGTGGATAGTAATATGTTTGATATGATGTATGAGGTATATTCCCGTGTGTGTGTGTGTGTGTGTGTGTGTGTGTGTGTGTGTACATATGGTCTGTACATGTGCATGAAGAAGACTGAGGAGAAAGTTGTCCCCTCCCTACCATTCATCCCCTGTGGTTAGACTTCATCAGATCCAGCAGAGCTCCAAGCTTTCTGAGATAGAAGCTGGTTCCATGGACAGTTCCAAAACTGTTGGGGCACTGGACACATAGAATAACTCTTAATCCCCAGAGGGAAGGTTAGAGCTTAGGTTTTTTAAATTACTTGCTCTGTGCTGAAAGAATTATATTACTATTATTATTATTATTATTATTATTATTATTATTATTATGAATTATTTTGGCTTTTCAAGGTAGGGCCTCACTCTAGCCCAGGCTGACTTGGAATTCACTATGTAGTCTTAGGCTGGCCTTTGCCTCCCTAGTGAGTATTGGGATTAAAGGTGTGTGCCACCATGCCCAGCAGGTAGAGAGAGAATGGTGTGCCAGGGCCTCTAGCAGCTGCATACAAATCCCAGATGCATGCACCACTTTGTGTAACTGGATTTACATGGATTCTGCAGAGTCAAACAGGTCTTTAGGCTTGGTAGGCAAGTGCCTTAACCACTAGGTACTTTCTCTAGCCCTGAAATAATTTTTTATTTCATCTTATTTGCTCCGTGGATTAATAGAGTGGAATTTATGGTGTCTATTAACCCAATCCACTAACTCTGGTCTAAAGGTAGGAAGACAGTGTTGGTGTCCTCAAGGCTCCAAGATGGGTAAGACAGAGCCAATCCTTTAGGCAATCCATTCAAAAACATAGGAGCACTAAATGCATGAGCCAACCCTGTCCCTACATTGAGGCTAGGCAGCCTATTCCCAATCCTCTTGCACTGCATTTGGAGCACAGAGTCTGTGGAAATGGTATTCAGTTACTTTGCCACATTTCAATACCTTGGCTCTCTGAAGTTGTACTTTGCCTAGTAGTCATGAATACTGCTTAGAAGCAGGTAAAATCAACTTCAAGACTGGAAGAAAGAGGTCTGGAGAGAAGGCTTAGCAGTTAAGGTGTTTGCCTGCAAGCCAAAGCGTTCTGGTTCCACTCCCAGGACCCACATAAGTGAGATGGCACAAGGGGGCGCACACATCTGGAGTTCATTTGTAGTAGCTGGAGGCCTTACAGGGCCCATTCTCTCTCTCTACCTGCCGATTTTTTGTTTGTTTCTGTTTCTTCAAGGTAGGCTCACTCTAGCCCAGGCTAACCTGGAATTCACTATGTAGTCTCAGGCTGGCCTCGAACTCACGGCGATCCTCCTACCTTTGCCTCCTGAGTGCTGGCATTAAAGGTGTACGCCACCATGCCTTGCTGGTTACCTACCTATTTCTGTATCTCTCTCTCAAATAAATAAAAATATTTTTTAAAAAGATTGGAAGAAGGAGTTGGAGAGATGGCTCAGCAATTAAAGGGGCTTGCTTTCCAAGCCTGTTGGCCCAGGTACAATTCACCAGCCACCCATGGAAAGCCTCATGTTCGTTTGCAGAAACAAGAAATCTTCACATATACCCATACACAAATAAATCAAGGAACTTTTTTGAGGTAGAGTCTCACTCTGTCCCAGGCTGACCTAGAATTAACTATGTAGTCCCAGGGTGGCCTCGAACTCACAACAACCCTCCTGCCTCTGCATCCCTAGTGCTGGGATTAAAGGCGAGCGCCACTTTGCCTGGCTAGAACATTTTTAAAAAGATAAAGAAGATGCCAGCTTTTGGGGGCAGGTTTTTTCTTTTTTTTTTTTTTTTAACAGATGCCCTAGACCACTATCTTAAGATACTTGTGTGTTAAGACTGAATACTCTTTCAATCCCTACAGCATCAGTGTTTCTTGCTGAAAGAAACGATTTCATATTTTTCTCTGTGTAGCATCTAGCAAAGTATTACATACTTAATAGTTTTCAATGTAAACTCGTGATATAAAACTGGAAGGAGGAAAAAGTTAGCTATAGGTAGAAAGTTTGACAAGTAAGGAAAAGATCTCATATGACAAGCTAGCTATCTATTTAGCCACAAATCAAAAGTTAAGCTTATAACACTTTGTATGGACTCTTAGGCTTTTGCAGTGCTAACGACCAAGCCCTGGCCCTGAATCACCAGGTCACAACCCAGCCCCTCCGTGGGTGTTTAAAAGTTGTTTGAATGAGTATTGCAAGCAACCATTAGCAATGATTATGCTGTTTAGCTAAGATATATTTGTTTTTAAGTCATAGTCTGACTTGACTACAGGACTGTTTCCCCCTAGACAACTATATTCATGTATTCATGCAGGTAACATTTCATAGAAAAGAGCATAATTTTGCTTCATTCATATTCCCCAATGAGAATCACATCATCTTCATTCTGCTGCAGAACATAAAGCGAGCTCTTTGTTCTGCCTGGAAAGGTGATGTGGGATGAACCCAGCCTGCCTTCGTTTGTTCATATCATCTGCATATTAGTGTTAGTGAAGAGTCTGTCCAGGCAGGTGCTCTTCCCAGCTCTTGGTGGTGCTGACACACATATAAAACATATAAAACACATTGTGTTTTATATCTTACAAGGCTAAGTAGATGAATACAGCCTTACACAATAAGGTTATACAAGCATGCAGTAAATTAAATAGTCCTATCATGGGTGTGGATGTGTGTGTGTGTGTGTGTGTGTGTGTGTGTGTGTGTTCACATCAACTTGTTGGGCTTAATGTTATAACATATTTGAACTGATGAAAAATGTAAAGTAACAAGTTCTTCTATCTCTGGAGTCTATCACTCTGTGATTTCCCACTCTATTTTTATTATACATTTATTTGTGTTCCAGCTCAACCCTGCTTGTTATTTAATAATGAGTGTACTTATGCATAACATAATGTTATGTATATTAAATATAATTGAAGAAAATTTGATTCATTGTACTTTAAGGCTGATGAGAGAAAATCAGTGATGAAAATAAATTCATGTTTTGGATACAGATTCATTAAAGAAATTAATTCTAAGACTACAACAGAGTGTCTGAATCTAGATTTTACTGTTTTCTTTAATTGCTATGTTTATTTTGTCCTTATTCAGAAATTGGAAAGATTAAAAAGGATGGGATCCTTTGGCCTATTTTTTCTACTCTTAAGTGATAAGACAAATATTAATTAATAAAACAGTATATCAGGGATCATAAAGGGGTGACAGGGTATGGCACCTTCTAAACCAAAGATAGCAGGAGAGAACTTAGTGATGTAATAGAGGGGAAGGAGACTTATTATCATTATTATTATTATTATTATTAATTGTTTTTGTTTTTTGAGGTAGGGTCTCACACTAGCCCAGGCTGACCTGGAATTTACTATGTAGTCTCAGGCTGGCCTTGAACTCATAGCTATCCTCCTACCTCTGCCTCCTGAGTGCTGGGATCAAAGGCGTGCACCACCATACTTGCTCAGATATTTTTAATATAATAGGATCCATGATAGCCTTTCCAGAAAAATAATGAAGCTAAGACAATCATGCCTTTATAAAAGCAATAAACATGCACAGTTTTCAAAATCAACATTTTCAAAAGTCTGGAAACTCTTCCAGACTTGTAATAATTTGAAGAACATTCATTCCTGAAAAAAAAAAAAGACTAACTCTTGGTAAGGCCGTGAGATTTGAAGTGTCTTAACTCACCTAATTCTCAGTCTCCTCTTATCTGGAGATAGGTCAATTGAGATTTTCCTCACCTTACAGAACAACAACATCAAGCCTCAGACACATTAAGACCCACACTGTAAAGGGGACTGGCAGATGCATAATGGGTCTCAGAAGGGGAGGAGAAAGCAACAGGAACCAAAAGAATGCTGGAGGAAATGGTATTTAAAATTCCCAGGTGATTTGAAAGTCATCAATGTGTGTAATAAAGAAGAAGAAAAAGGAGCAGGATGGGGGAAACTCTAGATTAAAAAGAAAAGGCAAAGAGATACACGTGTAGACACCACCTAATCTCACCGCTCAAAGCCAATGGGGAAGACAGAACACAGCAAGCGGAGAGAGAACCAAGTCTTTGTGTGCAAAGGGGGCTCAATACAACTGACAGCTAACTTCTCAGCAGAATCTGTAAGGCTAGGAACAAGGTACAATGCACCCAGAGTGCTAAAAGCAAAACAGAAATGCTATGCAAGAAGAGGGTAAGTTAAAACACTGCAAAAAAAATTCCTTCAAAGATGAAGATGTTTAAGCACTCTAAGACTGAACCACGAAAAGATAATTTGATTCTACCAGATCTGCCTTATGAAAGGAAATAAATGAATGGCAGTTCTTTAATTCAATAGAAAGGACACTGGAAAGTTAACTTCAGTCTACACAAAGAATTAAAGCGCTTGTGAAGATAAATGAAGATTAGAGTAGTGTGAACGTTTTCAGGTTCAAAATGGAGTCACTTATGTCAAAACCTAAGAGAAAAACAAAGTAGGCAAGAGGTTATGAAGAGATTTCTCGACAACATACCTAATAGCTGAGACTAGCACAGAAGGCATCAAGATGTACAACCTTGAACAAAGGTCACTAGGCCTTTATTCAAAAAATACTTGTGTGGGGACATGGTTCAGCATCTGCCTATCCACTTTGGACTGACACACCTGTCATTATTGGTCCTCATATTCCATTTTCCAACTCTTTTTTTTCCACTTTTAGTTTTAAATTTTATCTTTCTTGGCTTTGGTCCCTTGAATATGCTTACATATATTTCTATTATAGTGTTCATTTATTACTAAATTTATTATTTTGGAAGAACCTCTGGTACTTAGATTAACAGCAGAAATAAAATAGAGAATAGAGAAACAGTAAAGAATTAATGAAACCCCCAATTTTTTTAAGAACAAAATCAAGTAAACACACTGTGAAATAGATTGATCAAGGGGAAAAAAAACAGTAAGACTCAAATACTAAAACCAAAACTGGAAAAAAATCACTTTTACTACCAGGGTTTATTCCAGGAACCCAAGATGACCAATATTAAGAAATGCTCAGCCAGCAGTGGTGGCGCAAGCCTTTAATCCCAGCACTCGGAGGCAGAGGTAAGAGGATAGCCATGAGTTTGAGGCCACCCTGAGACTACAGAGTGAATTCCAGATCAGCCTGAGCTAGAGTGAGACTCTACCTGAAAAGCAAGCAAACAAACAAACAACAAGAAAAAGAAATGATGCCGGGCGTGGTGGCACACGCCTTTAATCCCAGCACTCGGGAGGCAGAGGTAGGAGGATCGCCAAGAGTTCAAGGCCACCCTGAGACTACATAGTTAATTCCAGGTCAGCCTGGGCCAGAGTGAGACCCTACCTTGCAAAACCAAAAAAAAAAAAAAAGAAAGAAATGCTCAATGCAGGGGAAGGCAATAGAAAGGGGCCAAAATAATGTTTTGACATGTGAAAGTAAAGTGTTACACCATGTTAGCAAAATAAAGATGAAAAGCCACATGATAATCTTAATGCATAAAAAAACAATGACAAAATTCAACACCCTTTTATGATAAAGACACTCAGAAGCTGACTACATTTAGACCAGAGCTCTATCATCTTTATAAAAAGAAAAATAACTGGAGATGGCACAACTATTACTTTTGTGTGGGGCAGATAGGTGGATAGAGACAGGGTCTCAGTAGGCTGTCCTTGAACTTGAAATCCTTCTGCTTTGGTCTCCAGAGTACTGGGATTGTAGCTGGATCGCTTGCACCGCCCACTGCAATCATATTTTAATGGTAAAATGGGGCATTCTTGTTCTTTAAGATGAAGGCAAGCATGCTTGCCTCTAACTCCATATTGGACTGGAATTGTTACACAGGATAATTGGCAAGACAAAGGCATTAAAAGCATGCCGATGGAAAATGGAGAGGAAGAAGCAAAACAATTTCTGTTTATCAATAATATAAACTTAGCCGGGTGTGGAAGTGCACACCTCTAATCCCAGCACTTGGGAGGCAGAGGTAGGAGGATCACCATGAGTTAGAGGCCACCTGAGAGTACATAGTAAATGCCAGGTCAGCCTGGGCTAGAGTGAGACCCTACCCTCAAAAACCAAAATCATCATCATCATCATCATCATTCTATATAGAGAAAACCCCAAGGATTCCACTAAATAATAGTATAGTAATTTAGTAAGGTCTCAAGAAACCATATTAATATACAGAAAACAACTGTATTGCTATATTTCAGCAATGATCAATATCAAAGTGAAATTAAGAAGACACCATCCCATCTTAGTACTATGATGAAATTCAATACTAAGAACAGAGGTGACAAAAGAAGTACCAGCTTAGGAAACTGAAAATTACTAAAATAGCTGGGTGAGGTCATACACGCCTTTAATCCCAGCACTGGGGAGGCAGAGGTAGGAGGATCACAGTGAGTTTGAGGCCAGCCTGGAACTACAGAGTGATTTCCAGGTCGGCCTGGGCTAGAGTGAGAAGCTTTACCAAGATAGTAAATGGGAAAGACAGAAGAAGACCGTGCCATCCCCTACAGCTGTGGAAAATCATATAAACATCAGGCCCTGGGCTTTCATTATAACACCCCCTTCTTAGCTAATTACTGCCAGGATTAACTTACAGAGTCAGGAGGCTCCACTCAATCCCAAATTCATTCATTTTAGGTCACACTTTGGCAGAAAACCTGTAAATAAAAGGCCAAACCTTTATCCACTGAGTCTTTTATTTGTAACTAAACAAAAGTCTTGACAAGTAGTATAATTTGCATCAAGCAGGGCTATACCAAAGGCTGATTAGCAGTTTTTCATTTTTTAAAAAATAAAGATTTGTTGACCTTGGAGTGTGCTGTGGAGGACTTCTCATTTTGAATTTCCAAACACTTGGATGCTAATAGGTCATTTTCTTACCAGTTCAAGCATTGTATTTTTAGCATTATGAATCTGACCAAGAACAGGCAAATACAATTTTAAAAATTAATTTATCTTATTTATGTATTTATTTGCAAGCAGAGAGAGAGAGAGAGAGAGAGAGAGAGAGGGAGAGAAGAAAGAAATACATACAGAGAGAGAATGGGCGTGTCTGGGCCTCAAGACACTGAAAAGGAACTCCAGATGCATGCGCCCTTGTATATCTGGCTTATGAGGGTCCTAGGGAATTGAACCTGGGTCCTTTGGCTTCACAGGCAAAATGCCTTGACTGCTGGGTGCCAGCTCTCCAGCCCAAGAAACATCATTTTTGTTTTTTTAAGTTTTTAATGGATATTTTCATTTTTACTTATTTATTTGAGAGAGGGAAAGAAACAGAGAGAGAGAGAGAGAGAAAGAGAGAGAGAGAGAGAATGGGTGTGCCAGGGCCTCCAGCCACTGGAAACAAACTCCAGATGCATGGTTGTGCATCTGGCTTACGTGAGTCCTGGGAATTGAACTGAGGTCCTTTGGCTTTGTAGGCAAGCGCCTTAACCACTAAGCTATCTCTCCAGCCCAGGCAACATCATTTTTAAAGAGAGATCGAAGAGGACTGGAGAGAAGGTTTACTGGTTAAGGCTTATGCTTGCAAAGCCTTAAGGACCCCAGTTCGATTCTCTAGGTCCCATGTAAGCTGTTATACATGGTGGCGTGCACAAATAAAATAAATTAATTTTTTAATTGTGATGCCTGTTCTGGTCAGATTCATAATGCTAAAAACACAATCCTCTCTCTGTCTTTCTCTCCTCTCCTCTCTGCCTTAAATACATACATACATACATACATACATATACATACATACATACATACATACAAACATAAATAAAATTTAAAAGAATAGATTGAAGAGGCTGTCTTTACTATTGTGTGAGAGACAATATTTTTGGTGGTATTGGCTTTTATGATATGTGGATTAGACAGATGCACTATTCTAACCCTTGAAATTCCATTGCATTGCGCACAAGTTATCAGTACAAAGTGTATTTTGAGACATGTAGAAGGGTTGTAATCTACTTAGGTATTTTCTGGGATATAAAGATACATAAAAGTTACTAACCTGCCAGTGAGTTAGTTGACTTTTTTTATTATCTAGCTGACATTCTTTCAAATGTTTTATTCAGGAAAAAGAAATCAAATATATCATAATATAGTATATATATTGAATGTTACCCCTTCCCTGAGCCCTGAAGAGAAGGGGCAGAATTTAAAAGTTAGAGACTTTAAGAGTTATGTTTGCATTGTAAATATAACTTGCCATGCCCAGTCTCCACAAGGCTCAGGGATCAATGACCCCTCCTTGGCTGCTACATTTCCATCATCTTTGTTAAACCCAGCAAATGGGCTTGCAGTTCTTGCTGTGCAAAGACCTTGTTGTATTTATGAATTCATCCTTCTAGTCTGCCGAGGATAAAAGACAGTGGGCAAGTCCAAGCAGCACTCTGTCTGCTTTGTTTGGTTATGTTTACAGCTCTTGGCTGAGTAATTCAGTGACCTTGGCTTTTCACCCCTAATGTCTGCACCAAGAGGATTTTCTCAGCCTCTGTAGTCGTCACACACCCCAAGTCCTCACTGCATAGCACAGGGCGTCTTTAGAGCAAAAGAGGGTGAACACAAACCCTGCAGCCTGTCCTCCACCCACAGGATGAGAATCTACATTCTGTTCACTGCTGCCTTCCCTGCATGAGTGCAAGGAGATGTCCAGTCAGTATCTGATGAATGAATGTATAAAAATTTAGTGTGTTGGTATAGTGGCTCATGCCTTTATTCCCAGAACTTGGGAGGCAGAGGTGTTAGAGGACACCCTGAGACAACATAGGAATTCCAGGTCTGCCTGGGTTACAGCAGACCCTGCTGAAAACAAAAAGAAAAAACTAATATAAGAGGAAAAAGTATTAGAGAGTTAGATTTTTTTATTTCAAATAAGGAACCCAAAAGTACTTTTTGTTTTAGACATTGGTGAAGAAAGAGCTCATTCATCCTTTCTGAAGTGTTCCCAGTTGCCCACAGAGTGACTGAGCCTGTCTCTTTGGTCATGTAAGATGGATGGAATTCTTCAAGAGCTTTTTAGCTTTAAAATCAAATGCAGAGATGTATGTATATATCTGCCTCTTGGGAAGTTTGAGAGCTCTTTTTATTCTAGTTTTCAAAAAATTATCTTAGAGGAATATAAATTATCTACTGGAAGAGATTTTTGGAATTTTAAATATGAAAATCAAGTGAGTGGAATTGAATGGAATCGATAATAACTGAAAACTATTTCATGTTTCGAACAAAACTGAAAGATAGCAATTTTAATGTACAGAAGCAAAAAAGGATACCTTAGCACAGCTTGAAAATTCAAATCCTTCTTGAAACACGTTGGCTTTTACTGCTTAGCTCCTGGTGTTAACTTGATCTCCCAGACACAGATCGTGGTTCGCCTCATGAAAACCACTACCTTCTGTAGGGCAGAGGATGGCGAGCGTGGGGTGTGAGCCACCTCCTCCCTATCGTAACCTACTCCCTGACTGCTCCAACCTTGTCATTAGACACATGTGGCCATCCCAGTTCAGGAAGTACTCACCGTTTTCTCAGAGGAAACGTCTAGACTGATTCAACTTCTTGGGGAATGGATGAATGCACAACATTCTACATAAATTAATTACAGGTTTATTATTGTTTATTATTTTTTGGGATCTTACTGTACTGTGTATATAGTGTGCAGGAGTATAAAGATGTGCGCAGAATGTGCGAGCATCGAAGAATTAATGTAAATGTGTACAAAAAGTATGTAAGTTCATTGTCATGTATGTAAAGGGTTCAGGATTGTTAGTGTGTATAGATGTGTGACTTATGCAAGTGTTTAAGAACATGAGCATGTGTGCAAAAAGTGTGTGCAAGAATGCAAAATGTGCAAAGTGTAGAGATACACAAAAGTATGCAAATGTGCTTGCAAGAATATGTAAGTTCACTTTACTGTGTATGTTCAGGTGTTAATGTGAAAAAGTGTGTAAGACTGTGTAGGTGTGAATAAGAGTATGTGTAGCAGACAGGTTTGCTGAGATGAACTTCCAGACCAGGCACAGTTCTTGAGGAAGAGCATTATTGAAGCTTATAGATCAAGAAGGAGTTCTGTAATGGCAGAAGCTGGCCTGCTCTCACAGGACCAAACACACAGAGATAAAATCCCCAAGCCAAAAGCACAGAGCACAGCACACCCAGAACTCCAACTAGGCACACTTTGCATCTGTAGATTGAAATCTCAAACCCACCATCACACCTTAAGATCCCCCAGTGACATTGCCTGCAGCCAGGTGGCTAAGAGTAAACTATAAACTAATAAAACACTGAATATATTGGGCATCTCTTCAAACTACCACATTCAGTCCTAGCCCCAATAGATTTATAACCATCTCACATTATAAACTGTATTCAGTCCAATATCTTTAGCCAAGCACATGTCAATTACAATTTAAACTTGACAAACTCTGGGCCTGGGCAGCAGAGCACACCCAGTCAGCAGGAGCCCAGTTCCAGCAAAGTCCTCTACAGTCTTTCCTTCCCCTTGAAAGCTCATAAGCCAAACCTCGAAGTTCAATACTGTCTGCACTTAGCATTCTCAAACTCTCATCAGAATAGTCCATAAAACTTGGCTTACTGAACACTTAAGCACATATTGCAATAAACACATACTTTTGTACAGATTTACACATGCATCCATTCTTTCACACATCTTCACACTCATAATCCTGGACACTTATACACCTGAATATGCACGTGCACACTCTTGAACACATTTGCATGCTCTTGCAATGCTTACAAACTTGCACTTCAAAACAGTGAGGCGAAATTGCACATTGTTGCATGCATGTACATGCTCTTGTGCATTGCATCCCTTGCACACTTTTGCACAGGTTTACACACTAACACTTAAACACCCATGAAAACAAACTCACACTGTGGTAGTTGGACTAGATGGCCCCAATATATTCAGTGTTTTATTAGTTCATACTTTGCTTCCTGGCTGCAGGCAAGGTCACTCGACAGATCTTAAGGTGTGGTGGTGGGTTTGAGATTCCATTGTAAAGATATGCAAAGTATCCCTAGTTAGAGTTCTGGAGCTATGCTGTGCTCTGTGGCTTTTGGCTTGGGAATTTTATCTCTGTGTGTTTAGTCCTGTGAAACAGGCCAGCTTCTGCCATTACAGAACTTCCCCTGGATCTGTAAGCTTCAATAAGTCTCTTCCTCCATGACTGTGCCTGGTCTGGAAGTTCATCTCAGCAAACCTGAAGCTGTCTGCCACAGAAGCTGGTACCGAGAATGGGGTGAGACGAACCCAACCATATGGATTTTCTTCTTTTGGAACCTTTGTTTTGGAGGAACAGGCATGGACTTGATGCTTGCAACTGAAGATGCCTTCTGGAGTGGTAAGCCAAGTTTTATGGACTATTCTGATGAGAGTTTGAGAATGCTAAGTGCAGACAGTATTGAACTTCGAGGTTTGGCTTATGAGCTTTCCAAGGGGGAAGGAAAGACTGTAGAGGACTTTGCTGGAACTGGGCTCCTGCTGGACTGGGTGTGCTCTGCTGCCCAGGCCCAGAGAGTTTGATCAAGCTTAAATTGGTAATTGACTTATGTGCTTGGCTAAAGATATTGGACTGAATACAGTTTATAATGTGAGATGGTTATAAATCTATTGGGGGCCAGGGACTGAATGTGGTAGTTTGAAGAGATGCCCCCAATATATTAAGTGTTTTATTAGTTTATAGTTTACTTCTGTAGCCACCTGGCTGGAGGCAATGTCACTGGGGGGATCTTAAGGTGTGATGGTGGGTTTGAGATTTCAATCTACAGATGCAAAGTGTGCCTAGTTGGAGTTCTGGAGGTGTGCTGCGCTCTGTGGGGATTTTATCTCTGTGTGTTTGGTCCTGTGAGAGCAGGCCAGCTTCTTCTGCCATTACAGAACTTCCTCTTGATCTATAAGCTTCAATAATGCTCTTCCTCAAGAACTGTGCCTGGTCTGGAAGTTCATCTCTGCAAACCTGTCTGCTACACATACTCTTATTCACGCCTACACAGTCTTACACACTTTTTCACATTAGCACTCCTGAACATACACAGTAAAGTGAACTTACATATTCTTGTGCACATTTGCATACTTCTGTGTATCTCTACACTCTTGCACATTTTTGCATTCTTGCACACACTTTTGCACACACGCTCATGTTCTTAAACACTTGCATAAGTCACACATCTATACACACTAACAATCCTGAACCCTTTACACACATGACAATGAACTTAAATACTTTTGTACACATTTTCACATTCTTACGATGCTCGCACAATCGTGCGCACATCTTTATACTCCTGCACACTATACACACAGCACAGTAAGATCCCAAAATAATAAACAATAATAAACCTGTAATTAATTTATGTAGAATGTTGTGCATTCATCCATTCCCTCTAAGAACTTGAATCAGTCTAGACGTTTCCCTTCTTGAGAAAACGTGAGTACTTCCTGAACTGGGATGGCCACATGTGTCTAATGACAAGGTTGGAGCAGTCAGGAGTAGGTTACGATAGGGGGGAGGGAGTGGCTCTACACCCCACGCCTCGCCATCCTCCAGCCCTACAGAAAGTAGTGGTTTTCATGAGGCGAACCTCTGAATCTGTGTCTAAGAGATCAAGTTCCAATTAGAGCTAAGCAGTGCAGCCAACGTGTTTCCAGAAGGATTTGAATTTTCAAGCTGTGCTAAGTGTCTTTTTGCTTTTGTACATGAAAATTGCTATATTTTCAGTTTTTGTTCGAAAGAAAATAGTTTCAGTTATTATCGATTCCATACAAATTCCACTCATGATTTTTATGTTAAAAATTCCAAAAGTCTCTTCAGTAGATAATTTATATTCCTCTAAGATAATTTTTTTGAAAACTAGAATAAAAAGAGCTCTCAAACTTCCCAGAGGCAGATATATACATACATCTCCTGCATTTGAGATTTTAAAGCTAAAAGCTCTTGCCAGAGGCCCATCCATCTTACATGACCAAGAGACAGGCTCCGGTCACTCTCTGTGGGCAACTGGACGCACTTCAGAAGGGATGAGATGAGAGCTCTTTTTCTGGATTTGCTTCTCACCAATGTCTAAAGCAAAAAGTACTTTAGGGTTCCTTATTTGAAATAAAAAAAAATCTAACTCTCCTAATACTTTTCCTCTTATATTAGTTTTTTTCTTTTTTGGTTTTTCGAGGCAGGGTCTCACTGTAACCCAGGCCGACCTGGAATTCACTATGTTGTCTCAGGGTGTCCTCTAACCTACCTCTGTCTCCCAAGTTCTGGGAATAAAGGCATGAGCCACTATACCCAGCTTACACTAAATTTTTATACATTCATTCATCAGATACTGACTGGACATCTCCTTGCACTCACATGCAGGGAAGGCAGCAGTGAATGAGGTAGATTCTCATCCTGTGGGTGGAGGGACAGGCTGCAGGGTTTGTGTTCACCCTCTTTTGCTCTAAAGACGCCCTGTGCTATGCAGTGAGGACTTGGGGTGTATGACGACTACAGAGGCTGAGAGAAAATCCTCTTGGTGCAGACATTAGGGGTGAAAAGCCAAGGGTCACTGAATTACTCAGCCAAGAGCTGTAAACATAACCGAACAAAGCAGACAGAGTGCTGCTTGAACTTGCCCACTGTCTTTTATCCTCGGCAGACTAGAAGGATGAATTCATAAATACAACAAGGTCTTTGCACAGCAAGAACTGCAAGCCCATTTGCTGGGTTTAACAAAGATGATGGAAATGTAGCAGCCAAGGAGGGGGGTCATTGATCCCTGAGCCTTGTGGAGACTGGGCATGGCAAGTTATATTTACAATGCAAACATAACTCTTAAAGTCTCTAACTTTAAATTCTGCCCTTCTCTTCCAGGGCTCAGGGAAGGGGTAACATTCCAATATATATACTATATTATGATATATTTGATTTCTTTTTCCTGAATAAAACATTTGAAGAATGTCAGCTAGATAATAAAAAAGTCAACTAACTCACTGGCAGGTTAGTAACTTTATGTATCTTTATATCCCAGAAAATACCTAAGTAGATTACAACCCTTCTACATGTCTCAAAATACACTTTGTACTGATAACTTGTGCGCAATAGCAATGGAATTTCAAAGGGTTAGAATAGTGCATCTGTCTAATCCACATATCATTAAAAGCCAATACCACCAAAAATATTGTCTCTCCACACAATAGTAAAAGACAGCCTCTTCAATCTATTCTTTTAAATTTTATTTATGTTTGTATGTATGTATGTATGTATGTATGTATGTATGTATGTATGTATGTATTTAAGGCAGAGAGAGGGAGGGGGAGAGAGAAAGACAGAGAGAGAGGATTGTGTTTTTAGCATTATGAATCTGACCAAGAACAGGCATCACAATTAAAAAAATTAATTTATTTTATTTGTGCACGCCACCATGTGCCTTGGCTTACATGGGACCTAGAGAATCGAACTGGGGTCCTTAAGGCTTTGCAAGCATAAGCCTTAACCAGTAAGCCTTCTCTCCAGTCCTCTTCGATCTCTCTTTAAAAATGATGTTGCCTGGGCTGGAGAGATAGCTTAGTGGTTAAGGCGCTTGCCTACAAAGCCAAAGGACCTCGGTTCAATTCCCCAGGACTCACGTAAGCCAGATGCACAACCATGCATCTGGAGTTTGTTTCCAGTGGCTGGAGGCCCTGGCACACCCATTCTCTCTCTCTCTCTCTTTCTCTCTCTCTCTCTCTGTTTCTTTCCCTCTCTCAAATAAATAAGTAAAAATGAAAATATCTATTAAAAACTTAAAAAAAAACAAAAAATGATGTTTCTTGGGCTGGAGAGCTGGCATAGCAGTCAAGGCATTTGCCTGTGAAGCCAAAGGACCCAGGTTCAATTCCCTAGGACCCTCATAAGCCAGATATACAAGGGCGCATGCATCTGGAGTTCCTTTTCAGTGTCTTGAGGCCCAGACACACCCATTCTCTCTCTGTATGTCTTTCTTCTCTCTCTCTCCCTCTCTCTCTCTCTCTCTCTCTCTCTCTCTCTGCTTGCAAATAAATACATAAATAAGATAAATTAATTTTTTAAAATTGTGTTGCCTGTTCTTGGTCAGATTCATAATGCTAAAAATACAATGCTTGAACTGGTAAGAAAATGACCTATTAGCATCCAAGTGTTTGGAAATTCAAAATGAGAAGTCCTCCACAGCACACTCCAAGGTCAACAAATCTTTATTTTTTAAAAAATGAAAAACTGCTAATCAGCCTTTGGTATAGCCCTGCTTGATGCAAATTATACTACTTGTCAAGACTTTTGTTTAGTTACAAATAAAAGACTCAGTGGATAAAGGTTTGGCCTTTTGTTACAGGTTTTCTGCCAAAGTGTGACCTAAAATGAATGAATTTGGGATTGAGTGGGGCCTCCTGACTCTGTAAGTTAATCCTGGCAGTAATTAGCTAAGAAGGGGGTGTTATAATGAAAGCCCAGGGCCTGATGTTTATATGATTTTCCACAGCTGTAGGGGATGGCACGGTCTTCTTCTGTCTTTCCCATTTACTATCTTGGTAAAGCTTCTCACTCTAGCCCAGGCCGACCTGGAAATCACTCTGTAGTTCCAGGCTGGCCTCAAACTCACTGTGATCCTCCTACCTCTGCCTCTAGAGTGCTGGGATTAAAGGCGTGTATGACCTCACCCAGCTATTTTAGTAATTTTCAGTTTCCTAAGCTGGTACTTCTTTTGTCACCTCTGTTCTTAGTATTGAATTTCATCATAGTACTAAGATGGGATGGTGTCTTCTTAATTTCACTTTGATATTGATCATTGCTGAAATATAGCAATACAGTTGTTTTCTGTATATTAATATGGTTTCTTGAGACCTTACTAAATTACTATACTATTATTTAGTGGAATCCTTGGGGTTTTCTCTATATAGAATGATGATGATGATGATGATGATTTTGGTTTTTCGAGGTAGGGTCTCACTCTAGCCCAGGCTGACCTGGCATTTACTATGTACTCTCAGGTGGCCTCTAACTCATGGTGATCCTCCTACCTCTGCCTCCCAAGTGCTGGGATTAGAGGTGTGCGCTTCCACACCCAGCTAAGTTTATATTATTGATAAACAGAAATTGTTTTGCTTCTTCCTCTCCATTTTCCATCGGCATGCTTTTAATGCCTTTGTCTTGCCAATTATCCTGTGTAACAATTCCAGTTCAATATGGAGTTAGAGAGGCAAGCATGCTTGCCTTCGTCTTAAAGAACAAGAATGCCCCATTTTACCATTAAAATATGATTGCAGTGGGCCAGTGCAAGCGATCCAGCTACAATCCCAGTACTCTGGAGACCAAAGCAGAAGGATTTCAAGTTCAAGGACAGCCTACTGAGACCCTGTCTCTATCCACCTATCTGCCCCACACAAAAGTAATAGTTGTGCCATCTCCAGTTATTTTTCTTTTTATAAAGATGATAGAGCTCTGGTCTAAATGTAGTCAGCTTCTGAGTGTCTTTATCATAAAAGGGTGTTGAATTTTGTCATTGTTTTTTTATGCATTAAGATTATCATGTGGCTTTTCATCTTTATTTTGCTAACATGGTGTAACACTTTACTTTCACATGTCAAAACATTATTTTGGCCCCTTTCTATTGCCTTCCCCTGCATTGAGCATTTCTTTCTTTCTTTCTTTCTTTTTTTTTTTTTTTTTTTTTTTTTTTTTTTGGTTTTGCAAGGTAGGGTCTCACTCTGGCCCAGGCTGACCTGGAATTAACTATGTAGTCTCAGGGTGGCCTTGAACTCTTGGCGATCCTCCTACCTCTGCCTCCCGAGTGCTGGGATTAAAGGCGTGTGCCACCACGCCCGGCATCATTTCTTTTTCTTGTTGTTTGTTTGTTTGCTTGCTTTTCAAGGTAGAGTCTCACTCTAGCTCAGGCTGATCTGGAATTCACTCTGTAGTCTCAGGGTGGCCTCAAACTCATGGCTATCCTCTTACCTCTGCCTCCCGAGTGCTGGGATTAAAGGCTTGCGCCAGCACTGCTGGCTGAGCATTTCTTAATATTGGTCATCTTGGGTTCCTGGAATAAACCCTGGTATTAAAAGTGATTTTTTTCCAGTTTTGGTTTTAGTATTTGAGTCTTACTGTTTTTTTTCCGCTTGATCAATCTATTTCACAGTGTGTTTACTTGATTTTGTTCTTAAAAAAATTGGGGGTTTCATTAATTCTTTACTGTTTCTCTATTCTCTATTTTATTTCTGCTGTTAATCTAAGTACCAGAGGTTCTTCCAAAATAATAAATTTATTAATAAATGAACACTATAATAGAAATATATGTAAGCATATTCAAGGGACCAAAGCCAAGAAAAGATAAAATTTAAAACTAAAAGTGGAAAAAAAAGTTGGAAAATGGAATATGAGGACCAATAATGACAGGTGTGTCAGTCCAAAGTGGATAGGCAGATGCTGAACCATGTCCCCACACAAGTATTTTTTGAATAAAGGCCTAGTGACCTTTGTTCAAGGTTGTACATCTTGATGCCTTCTGTGCTAGTCTCAGCTATTAGGTATGTTGTCGAGAAATCTCTTCATAACCTCTTGCCTACTTTGTTTTTCTCTTAGGTTTTGACATAAGTGACTCCATTTTGATCCTGAAAACGTTCACACTACTCTAATCTTCATTTATCTTCACAAGCGCTTTAATTCTTTGTGTAGACTGAAGTTAACTTTCCAGTGTCCTTTCTATTGAATTAAAGAACTGCCATTCATTTATTTCCTTTCATAAGGCAGATCTGGTAGAATCAAATTATCTTTTCGTGGTTCAGTCTTAGAGTGCTTAAACATCTTCATCTTTGAAGGAATTTTTTTTGCAGTGTTTTAACTTACCCTCTTCTTGCATAGCATTTCTGTTTTGCTTTTAGCACTCTGGGTGCATTGTACCTTGTTCCTAGCCTTACAGATTCTGCTGAGAAGTTAGCTGTCAGTTGTATTGAGCCCCCTTTGCACACAAAGACTTGGTTCTCTCTCCGCTTGCTGTGTTCTGTCTTCCCCGTTGGCTTTGAGCGGTGAGATTAGGTGGTGTCTACACGTGTATCTCTTTGCCTTTTCTTTTTAATCTAGAGTTTCCCCCATCCTGCTCCTTTTTCTTCTTCTTTATTACACACATTGATGACTTTCAAATCACCTGGGAATTTTAAATACCATTTCCTCCAGCATTCTTTTGGTTCCTGTTGCTTTCTCCTCCCCTTCTGAGACCCATTATGCATCTGCCAGTCCCCTTCACAGTGTGGGTCTTAATGTGTCTGAGGCTTGATGTTGTTGTTCTGTAAGGTGAGGAAAATCTCAATTGACCTATCTCCAGATAAGAGGAGACTGAGAATTAGGTGAGTTAAGACACTTCAAATCTCACGGCCTTACCAAGAGTTAGTCTTTTTTTTTTTTTTTTTCATGAATGAATGTTCTTCAAATTATTACAAGTCTGGAAGAGTTTCCAGACTTTTGAAAATGTTGATTTTGAAAACTGTGCATGTTTATTGCTTTTATAAAGGCATGATTGTCTTAGCTTCATTATTTTTCTGGAAAGGCTATCATGGATCCTATTATATTAAAAATATCTGAGCAAGTATGGTGGTGCACGCCTTTGATCCCAGCACTCAGGAGGCAGAGGTAGGAGGATAGCTATGAGTTCAAGGCCAGCCTGAGACTACATAGTAAATTCCAGGTCAGCCTGGGCTAGTGTGAGACCCTACCTCAAAAAACAAAAACAATTAATAATAATAATAATAATAATAATAATAATAATGATGATGATAAGTCTCCTTCCCCTCTATTACATCACTAAGTTCTCTCCTGCTATCTTTGGTTTAGAAGGTGCCATACCCTGTCACCCCTTTATGATCCCTGATATACTGTTTTATTAATTAATATTTGTCTTATCACTTAAGAGTAGAAAAACTAGGCCAAAGGATCCCATCCTTTTTAATCTTTCCAATTTCTGAATAAGGACAAAATAAACATAGCAATTAAAGAAAACAGTAAAATCTAGATTCAGACACTCTGTTGTAGTCTTAGAATTAATTTCTTTAATGAATCTGTATCCAAAACATGAATTTATTTTCATCACTGATTTTCTCTCATCAGCCTTAAAGTACAATGAATCAAATTTTCTTCAATTATATTTAATATACATAACATTATGTTATGCATAAGTACACTCATTATTAAATAACAAGCAGGGTTGAGCTGGAACACAAATAAATGTATAATAAAAATAGAGTGGGAAATCACAGAGTGATAGACTCCAGAGATAGAAGAACTTGTTACTTTACATTTTTCATCAGTTAAAATATGTTATAACATTAAGCCCAACAAGTTGATGTGAACACACACACACACACTCACACACATACACATCCACACTCATGATAGGACTATTTAATTTACTGCATGCTTGTATAACCTTATTGTGTAAGGCTGTATTCATCTACTTAGCCTTGTAAGATATAAAACACAATGTTCCTCTGTGTGTCAGCACCACCAAGAGCTGGGAAGAGCACCTGCCTGGACAGACTCTTCACTAACACTAATATGCAGATGATATGAACAAACGAAGGCAGGCTGGGTTCATCCCACATCACCTTTCCAGGTAGAACAAAGAGCTCACTTTATGTTCTGCAGTAGAATGAAGATGATGTGATTCTCATTGGGGAATATGAATGAAGCAAAATTATGCTCTTTTCTATGAAATGTTACCTGCATGAATACATGAATATAGTTGTCTAGGGGAAACAGTCCTGTAGTCAAGTCAGACTATGACTTAAAAACAAATATATCTTAGCTAAACAGCATAATCATTGCTAATGGTTGCTTGCAATACTCATTCAAACAACTTTTAAACACCCACGGAGGGGCTGGGTTGTGACCTGGTGATTCAGGGCCAGGGCTTGGTCGTTAGCACTGCAAAAGCCTAAGAGTCCATACAAAGTGTTATAAGCTTAACTTTTGATTTGTGGCTAAATAGATAGATAGCTTGTCATATGAGATCTTTTCCTTACTTGTCAAACTTTCTACCTATAGCTAACTTTTTCCTCTTTCCAGTTTTATATCACGAGTTTACATTGAAAACTATTAAGTATGTAGTACTTTGCTAGATGCTACACAGAGAAAAATATGAAATCGTTTCTTTCAGCAAGAAACACTGATGCTGTAGGGATTGAAAGAGTATTCAGTCTTAACACACAAGTATCTTAAGATAGTGGTCTAGGGCATCTGTTAAAAAAAAAAAAAGAAAAGAAAACCTGCCCCCAAAAGCTGGCATCTTCTTTATCTTTTTTAAAAATGTTCTAGCCAGGCAAAGTGGCGCTCGCCTTTAATCCCAGCACTAGGGATGCAGAGGCAGGAGGGTTGTTGTGAGTTCGAGGCCACCCTGGGACTACATAGTTAATTCTAGGTCAGCCTGGGACAGAGTGAGACTCTACCTCAAAAAAAAGTTCCTTGATTTATTTGTGTATGGGTATATGTGAAGATTTCTTGTTTCTGCAAACGAACATGAGGCTTTCCATGGGTGGCTGGTGAATTGTACCTGGGCCAACAGGCTTGGAAAGCAAGCCCCTTTAATTGCTGAGCCATCTCTCCAACTCCTTCTTCCAATCTTTTTAAAAAAATATTTTTATTTATTTGAGAGAGAGAGATACAGAAATAGGTAGGTAAACAGCCAGGCATGGTGGCGTACACCTTTAATGCCAGCACTCAGGAGGCAAAGGTAGGAGGATCGCCGTGAGTTCGAGGCCAGCCTGAGACTACATAGTGAATTCCAGGTTAGCCTGGGCTAGAGTGAGAGCCTACCTTGAAGAAACAGAAACAAACAAAAAATCGGCATGTAGAGAGAGAGAGAATGGGCCCTGTAAGGCCTCCAGCTACTACAAATGAACTCCAGATGTGTGCGCCCCCTTGTGCCATCTCACTTATGTGGGTCCTGGGGAGTGGAACCAGAACGCTTTGGCTTGCAGGCAAACACCTTAACTGCTAAGCCTTCTCTCCAGACCTCTTTCTTCCAGTCTTGAAGTTGATTTTACCTGCTTCTAAGCAGTATTCATGACTACTAGGCAAAGTACAACTTCAGAGAGCCAAGGTATTCGAAATGTGGCAAAGTAACTGAATACCGTTTCCACAGACTCTGTGCTCCAAATGCAGTGCAAGAGGATTGGGAACAGGCCGCCTAGCCTCAATGTAGGGACAGGGTTGGCTCATGCATTTAGTGCTCCTATGTTTTTGAATGGATTGCCTAAAGGATTGGCTCCTGTCTTACCCATCTTGGAGCCTTGAGGACACCAACACTGTCTTCCTACCTGTAGACCAGAGTTAGTGGATTGGGTTAATAGACACCATAAATTCCACTCTATTAATCCACGGAGCAAATAAGATGAAATAAAAAATTATTTCAGGGCTAGAGAAAGTACCTAGTGGTTAAGGCACTTGCCTACCAAGCCTAAAGACCTGTTTGACTCTGCAGAATCCATGTAAATCCAGTTACACAAAGTGGTGCATGCATCTGGGATTTGTATGCAGCTGCTAGAGGCCCTGGCACACCCATTCTCTCTCTACCTGCTGGGCATGGTGGCACACACCTTTAATCCCAATACTCACTAGGGAGGCAGAGGCCAGCCTAAGACTACATAGTGAATTCCAAGTCAGCCTGGGCTAGAGTGAGCCCCTACCTTGAAAAGCCAAAATAATTAATAATAATAATAATAATAATAATAATAATAATAATAATAATATAATTCTTTCAGCACAGAGCAAGTAATTTAAAAAACCTAAGCTCTAACCTTCCCTCTGGGGATTAAGAGTTATTCTATGTGTCCAGTGCCCCAACAGTTTTGGAACTGTCCATGGAACCAGCTTCTATCTCAGAAAGCTTGGAGCTCTGCTGGATCTGATGAAGTCTAACCACAGGGGATGAATGGTAGGGAGGGGACAACTTTCTCCTCAGTCTTCTTCATGCACATGTACAGAGCATATGTACACACACACACACACACACACACACACACACACACACACACGAATATACCTCATACATCATATCAAACATATTACTATCCACGTGCACATGCCAAAGAATCCACTTTTCAAAGGACTATCAAAGTGCTGAAGAGATTGCTTGGTGGTTAAAGGTGCTGCTTGCAAAGGCTGATAGCCTGGGTTCAATTCCTCAATCCCCACGTGAAGTCAGATGCACAAAGTGGTGCATGTATATGGAGGTCATTTCTAGTGATACCCATTCTCCCCCCCACACGCCTCTCAATAAATATATTTTAAGAACACAATAGGGCTGGAGAGATGGTTTCTCAGTTAAGGCACTTGCCTGCAAAGCCAAAAGGATCCCAGTTCAATTCTCCAGGACCCACATAAGCTAGATGCACAAGAGGGGCGCCTGTGTCTGGAGTTCGTTTGCAGTGGCTGATGCCCTGGTGCACCTATTCTCTCTCTCTCTCTCCTCTCTCTTTTTTCATCATATATATATTTTTTTAACTTAAATAGGGCTGGAGAAATTGCTTATCAGTTAAGGTGCTTGCCTACAAAGCCTAAGGACACAGGTTTGAGTCCCCAGTACCCACATAAGCCAGATGCACATGGTGGCTCATGTGTCTGGAGTTTGTTTGCAATGGTTGGAGGCCCTGATATGCCCATTCTCTCTCTCCCTTTCTCATAAATAAATATAAAAGAAAAAATAGTTAGCCAGGCATGGTGGTGCATGCCTTTAATCTCAGCACCCAGGAGGCAGAGGTAGGAGGATGGCCATGAGTTTGAGGCACCCTGAGACTACATAGTTAATTCCAGATCAGCCTTCGCTAGAGTGAGACCCTACCTCGAACCCCCCAAAGAAGCAAAAATACATGAATAGAATCTTTAAAAAGGACTCTAAAATATGTTAAAACATAAACAATATAAGTAGATCTAAATCGTGACACCAATAACATAAAGGGAAGAGGGAGAGAGGAGTTAAAATGTAGAACTTTTGTATACAACTGAACTTGCCACTTGTTATCAGCTTAAAATGGACTAGTTTATTTTACATAAGCCCCAAAGTAACCCCATGTATACTACAGAAGTTACACAAAAAGAAAATGAAACAAGCCAAAGCACTTCAATACCAAATAGCAACAAAAACACAAAGATAGAATGACAATGAAAAGTGGTGACACAAGATTTTGGGGTTTGGGAGTGTAGCAGACAGCTGTAGGTTCTCTGAGATAAACTTCCAGACAAGGCACAGTTATGGAGGAAGTGATATTATTTATTGAAGCTTACAGATCCAGGGGAAGTTCCATAATGGCAGAAGAAGCTGGCTTGCCGTCCCAGGACCAAACACAGAGAGCAAAGCCAAAAGCCAAAAGCACAGCATACCTCAGGAACTAGGCCCACTTTGCATATCCTTACAATGGAATCTCAAACCCACCCCCACACCTTAAGATCCACCCAGTGACCTTGCCTCCAGCCAGGTGGATGCAGATGCACACAACAAACTTATAAAACACTGAATGTATTGGGGCCATCGATTCAAACTACCACCTGGTGGTATTCCCCAAATTTATGAACCCAAATGTTGGGCCCTGTCCTATCTCTAACAAAGAATTAATAAAGATGAACTCAAGAAGGATCATTTATGAATCATTAAGTTGATTTAGGAGAAATCACAAATAGTGGGGTTTACTTAAGGAAAACTGGGATCCAGGAAGAAGTCCAGAGCAGAGGCACCAGCACATTGGGAAGTGGGAAACACAGACTCACGTGGAAGACACAGCAGAGTCCATCAGATTCATTCGAGAGACATGGCTGGGGCAGAACCATAAACACGTGGAAGATAGAACGTACATGCTTATGTAGGGAGATTTAGAAGGAACAACCACAGCATCCGCTTTGAGTTTCCCCAGGGAAGAACATTAAGAGGGCAAATAAGTGGTAGTGGCTTAGGGAAGAATAGCAGAGAGAAAAAAAATATCAAAGCAAGACCAAGCGATTGAGAGGAGGAGTAGAGAAGAGGGTCACACCAATGGTTAGCCCAAGTCGAGAGAAATTACACGGGTAGGAGGCCTAGAGTTCGAGGGAGCTCTCACCATGGTGGATCTGGAGTGTAAGGGAAATACACAAGTGGTAGATTCAGGGACCAGAGGGAAATCATACATGTAATTACAGTGAGAAGTGACCCCAAATGATAAACCAAAGGCAAGCAGAAAACCATCCAGATGAAGAAACAGTGCTCTGCTCCCTTCCCCCCAGAGAAGAGGGGAGCCACGCATAAGTACCCAGGCAGAGACAGTAAAAGGAGAGAGAAGAAAAGGGTGAGCTGGAATAGCCTTTAGAGTTGACTGAAACATATTCGTTCTTCAGATTCAGGAATGCAAGGGGAATCCCGATTGCAGAAAAACAAAATTAGACCCACATCTCTCATCCTGCACCAAAATCAACTCAAATTGGTCGAAGACCTTTATGGGAAGGCAGAAGTGCTAGGCAGTGGAAGTAACAGTTATAACTGTAGGTGTGTTGGACAGACACATGTCCCATCTCCATCCTGCCTTAGGTAGGTTCTGGGGATTTGAACTACACTCATCAAGCATCATAGCAAATGTTTTTAGCCACCTAGAAAGCTCACAAATTGTGTATTTTATTGAGTTTTTTTAATTTTTTATTTTGGTTTTGCAAGGTAGGGTCTCACTGTGGTCCAGGCTGACCTGGAATTAACTATGTAGTCTCAGGGGGGCCTTGAACTCTCAGCGATCCTCCTACCTCTGCCTCCCGAGTGCTGGGATTAAAGGCGTGCGCCACCACGCCCGGCTTTATTGAGTTTTTGATTGGCATGCTGCCTGTATATATTTACGAGATATGATACGCTATCTTCATTCATGTGCACAATAGGTCGTGAGCAACTTAGAGTAAGTAGCAAATTCATCACCATCATTAATTTGTTTGTCGCATTCATCATATTGTGGTGTAGAGTGTAAAATGTATCCTCTCGTATCAAGCAATAACTCTTTTCCTATGAAGTAATCTTCCCCACCACACCCCACCCCAGCCTCTGGTCACCACTCTTCTACTGCCAACTTCTGTGAGACCATTTTTTTTCTTTTTTTTGGTTTTTCGAGGCAGGGTCTCACTCTGGTCCAGGCTGACCTGGAATTCACTATGTAGTCTCAGGGTGGCCTTGAACTCTCGACGATCCTCCTACCTCTGCCTCCCGAGTGCTGGGATTAAAGGTGTGCGCCACCACGCCCGGCTGTGAGACCATTTTTGTACCTTCCACTTGTGGATGTGATCCTAAGATGCTCTCCTTTCTGTGCTGGGATTATTTCATTGAGTATTATCATCTCTGGCTTCATCCATGTTGAAATGAGGGAATGGGATTGTGTCATGCCGGTGACATTTTGTACACATACACACCACGGTTCCTTTATCCATAAATCTGTTTTGGAAATTTATGTTGATTGCATATTCTGGCTGCTGCAGACATGGTAGTAAAATTGCTTTTTCCTTTCTTTTCTTGTCTTTTCTTTTCTTTTCCTTTCTTTTCTTTTTTTTTCTTTTTTCTTGTGAAGCAGGATCTTTCTACATAGCCAGGGTAGCCTTATTATCCTGTTGCCTCAGACTTCAGAGTGCCGAGAAAGAAGTCACATGCCATCATGCCTGGTTCTGTGCTATATACTGATTTAATTTCACTTCCTCTGGACATATACTTCGTAGTGGGATGGCTGTGTGAACCCATTTTAGTAGAGAAATCCTCACACTGTTTTCCATAATGTCTGCACTAATTTACATTCTGACAAACAATAGCAGACCCCTCCTTTTAAGAAGGAGGACACAGGAGGGCCTTCCATACAGAAAGCATTAGTTAACACTGAGAATATACCTGATTCCCCAAATCAAAGTGGAATGTCATTGCATTAAAATATAGTGAATCTGATCTCGAATGTTTTACAAATTACCCCATCCCTTTCTCAAATCCCCCTCCAAAGGATAAAATCAATCATGACCATTTATCCATTTATTCTTGTCATCAATATGTACTGAGCACCCCTCTGTGCCATGCACATGCTGTACCTTCTAGGAGGACATGGACACACACACACACACACACACACACACACACACACAGCAAAGTCATTGTTTTGGAGACGATGCTTAGATGCTTGTGAGGGGAGCAGAGTATAAGCAACTGCACACCATCTTCCCAGATGGCAGAAATAAAAGCTATGGCACAAGGGTGGGCAATGCTCTTTCTGTAGGGGAAAAAAATCTCTGGGGTTTTGTTGTTGTTCTTGTTGCTATTTTGTCATGAGTCTAACCTAATCCCTTTTGTAAAAATACCAAAGACAGTCAATGCAACTCTTTCCCAATTCACTTCAACTAAATTTATAACAGGGGTTGTTGAAACTCCCAGTTTCTCCGGCTGTGTAGAAACCAGTGAAGCCTGGAGTGTTTAGCTGTAGCATTCAGAGCCAGCCCTGTTTTGTAACTTGTTCAATCCCTCTCTCAAAGCCACGTTGGAGAAGCAAACAGAAAGGTCAGATTAGCAATTACAGCCTTGGAGATTTGCCAACCACCGTCCAGCATACTCATAACCCCTATTTGACCCAGACTTTTTATTTCTCCAGTTCTCTCAAAAGACTAAGAGAGCTTTAATACAGATTCAGAAGAGTGGCAAGTCAACAGCTCTTTGTTTCTAGTCTAGTCTTTGTTTCTATTGCATTGTCTTATATGCTTACAATAGACTGCTGATTTATTGACTTACTTATATTTGTACAAACATCCCATGATGCACTTCACTTTCCTAACATGAGCATTTAATATGTGCAAACATGACTCAACAGCGTTTTCCCCTGAGACATCATAGGAAAAATATTTCATCCTGAGAGTTCTATTCCTTCTATCTCTACTTGTAAACTGCATCTTTTTCCTTATTCTTTCCTTTCTATCTCTTATACGGATTCCCCAGTGCCCAGGTAAAGCCAAATGCACCAAGTAGGACAGGCATCTGGAGTTCATTTGCAGTGGCCAAAGGCCCTTGGGTGCCTATTCTCATTCATTCTCTCTCTCTCTCTCCATTTCCCAATAAATTAAAAAAAATTAAAGCACCAAAGATTTCTGATGATGTCAGAAACACAAATAGTGATTGAGTAGTCTGGGTATACATTTATAATTAAAGAAGCAATACACTTCTGTTAGATGTGATTTTTCCACCCGTTGTTCTTAGATGCCACTGTTCTATCCGTGAACCGCCAAGAAGCCTAGGGAAAGGATTAATCATTTCTTGAGTTAGAGGCATTTAAAAGATTAAAGGAAAACATGAAATATTATCTTACACTAACTAATAGTATGTCACTTACAATATATTTCCCAGCACTTAAATAATAGTGCTGATAAACATTATTTGACAATTTTGCAGTTCAGGTATAATAGAACTACAAAATGAATTCTATGTGAAGCAGGTTCATTAAACTACTTCCAAGCATACTTAGATGTCAAAAGTCTTGCTTTCAGGGAATTGGGAGATGGCCCAGCAGTTAAAGGTGTTTGCTTGTAAATCCTGCCAGGCTGAGTTCAAGTCTCCAACACCCACATAAAAACAGAAGATCACGTGTTTACAGTAGCAAGAGAACTGGAATGCCTACACACACACACACACACACACACACACACACACACACACACACACACCTGCACATAAATAAATAAAGCCTGCTTTCTAATGTCCCCAACTCCAAGATAGATACAGAGTATAAACTCCATGGAAAAATATTTCAAGGCAGCTCCCAGGTCACCATTAAACCAAATCTGCTTTTACTTGTACAACGTTTAAACTTTCTCAGACTCGTGGTTGATTTCATAAGAAAACTTTTTTTTTTTTTTTTTTTTTTTTTTTGAGGTAGGGTCTCACTCTGGTCCAGGCTGACCTGGAATTAACTATGTAGTCTCAGGGTGGCCTCGAACTCTCGGTGATCCTCCTACCTCTGCCTCCCGAGTGCTGGGATTAAAGGCGTGCACCACCACGCCCGGCTAGAAAACTTTTTAAACACCGAATGTCAATACATTCCTATCTACAGAGCAGGAAATCTCAAATTTCATTCCTTTCTTACAAATGCCACGACAGTTTTTGCTGCAAGGAGCTGGGTGTTGAGATTCAGTGCGTTGTGGCTCACAACGTTCCATGCACACAAGCAGTGAAGACAGCGCACTGGTCACCTCAACTCGTTAATTTTGCAAAGATTCACTTCCTTACTCTGAATCAAGTTACAATGTCAGTCAAGTGGGCAGAGCCGCAGTTGAGCCGCAATGAGAAATCCTCAGTGTGGGTTCAAGTACCATAGCTTATGTGATAGCTCCACCTAGTGGAGACTCAGCTGGTAATATAGGAAAGCATTAAACGCTCACCCTGACTGGAGGAACATATGTTTTTTGTAGTAAAACCCTTTCAGGATATTTAGGACACTTCTTTAGGACACTTCTTCTTCTATTTTTTTTTTTTTTTTTTGTTTTTCGAGGTAGGGTCTCACTCTGGTCCAGGCTGACCTGGAATTAACTATGTAGTCTCAGGGTGGCCTCGAACTCTTGGCGATCCTCCTACTTCTGCCTCCCGAGTGCTGGGATTAAAGGTGTGCGCCACCACACCCGGCATTTAGGACACTTCTTACACTCTCAGAAAAAAAGTATCCCAGGAGACATTCTCCAGAAAAGACATGTGCAAAGAACTGACTTGGTGCTCAGCTCACCACTTCAGGAAGTCCTATGTCATCTGACATGGTCACTCTGCTAGGAAAATGCCACCATGTCATTGTTAAATCTTTTTTGTTGTGTGGCTGGGTGCTTGTTTTGTTTTGTTTGTTTTGTTTTCTTTCTTGGAACGGGCTTTCTCTATGTAGCCCTGGCTGTCCTGGAACTCACTATCTAGGCCAGGCTGGCCTTGAACTTGCTCTGATCTTCCTGCTTCTGCCTCACAAATGAAGGTTTACAGGAGTCCATTATTGTCTTGAGAAATTCCTACTGTCCAAACTATGCCCTTGAGTATTGCAATGTGATAAAAGGGAATATTATGGGACCCTGGAATGAATGTGCAAACAGAAGAAGAGAAGATATAGGGAGAGGGGAAGAGAAGGAGGGGGCAGGAATCAACTAAAACACAATACATTTTAAATGATACCTAAATCTCTGTATGCCAACCAAAAAATAAAATAAAATAAAAACTTTAACATGGAGCTGTGAGAGCTGGGAAGATGGCTCAGAGGGTAAAAATGACCTGGGTTTGGATCCCCAGCACCCACATTAAAGCCGTGTATTGCGGCACGCACCTATAGTCTCAGTGTTGGGGAAGCAGAGCTGGGAGGAGCCCTCGAGTTTGCTGACAGGCTAGTGTAGCCAAATCAGTGCGTTCTGGGTTCAGTTCTAGACCCTGTATCAAAAATAATGTAAGGGATATGGAGAAGGCTCAGTGGATAAAGCACTTGCCTGCCCTGCAAGCCTAAGTACCTGGTTCAAACCCCCAGAGCCCACATAAAATCTGGACTGTGTGTCAGATATCTGTAATCCTAGTGTGTCTACAGAAAGAAGGGAGGCAGAAACAGGTTAATTTCTGGGACATTGGCTGATGGTTTCAGAGGTTCAAGGCTGTCGTTCCTTGACTCCAGTTTCCCTGGCACACCCATTTTCTCTCCCTCCCTCACTATTTCTCTTTCTCATTTTAAAGATTTGTTTATGTTATTTATTTATTAGAGACAGAGAAAGGGAGAAGGAGAGAGAGATAGAGAGAATGAGCACTCCAGGGCCTCTTGCCACTGCAAACGAACTCCAGATGCATGCGCCACCATGTGATCTGGTTTCTGTGGGACCTGGAGAATCAAACCTGGGTCCTTGGGTTCATAGACATGCTCCTTAATCACTAATCCATATCTCCAGCCCCTATTTCTCTTTCTATCCCTGGAATAAATAAATAAATAAATAAATAAATAAATAAATAAATAAATAAATAAATGATTTAAAAGAATAATGGCATCTATAAGAAGAGCAAGACAGATCTACTGAGGTTTGAACTCTTATGTGTCTGAGCCTATCCAGTGGTTTCAAAAATAAGTCGAGATTTAAAGAGGTCATCCAGCAGTTTACTGGAATGAACTGTAACCCAAGCCTCATGGAAATCAGTCTCTGACTATAAGAATGGCATGGCCATCCCCATGAGCGTGACCTCTGGTCTCCAGTGATTTCTGGGACCATCGTGACCTCTGGAAGACACTGTCGCAATGACAGCCCACAGAGGTGTCAAAGACATTAGCATTTTCACCAGTCACCTAGTGGTTCTGTAGGGGTGGTGGAGTTCCTCTAAGCAGATCTGCCTGTATTCGTTCCTTTACCTCTACAGAGATCTGTTTATAGTGACTGGTCCCCACCCCAGTCCTTCATCACTACTTTACTGACGGCTCATGGCTGGGATAAGGGAGGCTGGGGAATCTCAGGTCTACTTGTCCCACTCCAACTCTTCTAACTGGGACACTTCCCCACTTCACAATTGAGAAAAGATTTACACAGACTTTAGACAACTCCAGTCATACATTCAAGGAAGAGCAATAATAACACAATGGGCACGATGATCACCGTGACTGTTAGTTTTCATAGAATCACTAAGTATCAGCTAATTCAATTAGAAAAGAGAGGAAAATAAAGAATATAAAATCTGAATGTGGGAGGTAAAATGATCACTTCTTATAGATTATATTATTTTATACCTAGAGAATGAAAATGATAAAAAAAAAGATTAATGGTGGAGAGATGGCTTAGTGGTTAAGGTGTTTGCCTGCAAAGCCAAAGGACCCCAGTTCAATTCTCCAGGACCCATGTAAGCCAGATGCACAAGGGGGCACATGCATCTGTAGTTCTTTTGCAGTGACTGGAGGCTCCGGCATGCCCATTCTCTCTCTCCCTCTCTCTTTCTCTCTCTGCCTCTTTCTCTCTCTCTAAATAAATAAATAATATTTCAAAAAATCATTAAAAACAATGTGATAATTCTGGGCTGTAGAAATGGCTTAATGGTTAAGGCATTTGCCTGCAAAGCCAAAGGATCCAGGATCAATTCTCCAGGACCCACATAAGCCAGATGCACAAGGTGGTACATATGTCTGGAGTTCATTTGCAGTGGCTGGAGGCCCTGACCCACTCCCTCTTTCTCTCTCTGTCTCTTTCCCTCCCTGCCTGCCTCCCTCTAAAATAAATAATAAAAGAATGTTTTATGTAGCTCTATATTATCCTGATAATGTCTCAATAGCTTTATCTACTGTTCAAAATTAACCTAAGCACTTAACGGTATTTCCTCATAAAATGGCTCAAAAGTAAGCACGATGTGGTGGCGCACGCCTTTAATCCCAGCACTCAGGAGGCAGAGGTAGGAGGATTGCCATGAGTTCAAGGCCACCCTGAGAATACATAGTAAATTCCCGGTCAGCCTGAGCTGCAGTGAAACCCTACCTCAAATAACCAAAAAAAAAAAAAAAAAAAAAAAAAAAAAAAAAAAAAGTCATTTTCTATTCAATTCAACGGCTCTGTCTGCCCTCAGCTAGAGCTACCAGCATCTCTTATGAGAGGTTCCTTTGGTCTCAATTGATGAACATTCACTGTTCATGTGCTATTAATAAGGTTAACTGCTATTTATGTGCATGTGTAGTTAATATATGTGGTAGAATATAATTCAGACATTAAGTGAAAGCTCAAGCATTTGTAGTTACATGGAAAGAACTGGAGGATATTGTGTGGATTGGAAAAAAAGAGTCAGATATGCCCTTTGTGGTGGTGGCACATGCCTTTAAACACCCAGGAGGCAGTGGTAGGAGGATCGCCATGAGTTCAAGACCAGCTTGGGTCTGCAGAGTGTGTTCCCTTTCACCCTGGGTTACAGTGAGCCCCTACCCCAAAGAAAAAAAGTCAGACACTTAAAAGTAAATAGCACATGCTCTAACTTACATGTGGAAGTTAATAAAGTTGCTCCCAAAGAATAGAGGATAGAAAGGTAATTACTGGAGCCCGGGAAGTGTGGGGAGAAAGCAAACGGAGGAAGCGTGGCTAGTGGTGATAGGGGTGCCATTGGATAGGAAGAGTGATTTCTAATGTTCTACAGCATGAAAGGACAAGTTTGATAGTAATCTTTCCAAAGAGACACTAGAGAGGATTGTGGGTGGCCAACTCTGAGGTGGTAGGCCAGTTACTCTGATCTCATTGATTGTTAAAGATTGATTCATGTGGACTGGAGAGATGGCTTAGTGGTTAAGGCGTTTGCTTGCAAAGCCAAAGGATCCCAGCTTGACTCTCCAGGACCCACATAAGCCAGATACACAAGTGGGCGCATGTGTCTGGAATTTGTTTACAGTGGACAAAGGCACTGGTGTGTCCATTATCATTCTATCTCTCTCCCTCTCCCTCTCCTTCTTTCTCTCTCTCAAATAAATAAATGAATAAAATATAATTTTAAAAATATATTTTAAAAAAGATTGATCCGTTCATGGGAATGCCACACTGTACACCACAAGTACAAACAATTACTATTGTCAGTTAAAAAGGAAATAAAAAAAAAAAACAGCTACCATAATGTCTGCAACTTGAACAAGCACACTTAACAATCTGTATTTGTTGTCTCTCTGTCTCCTGAGACCCTAATGATCTGTAATTTACTATGTAGCCTCAGGCTGGCTTGGAATGCACAGCTATCCTCCCACTTCTACCTCTGAGTGGTTAGATTTAAGTGTGAGCCGCCTTACCTGGCTGTTTTGTTTTGTTTTTCAAGGTAGAGTCTCACTCTAGCCTAGGCTAACCTGGAATTCACTATGTAGTCTCAGAGCGGCCTTGAACTCATGGTGATCCTCCTACATTAGCCTCCCAAGAGAATGGGTGTGCCAGCAGCCTCTCAGCCACTGTGAACAAACTCTGGACACATGCACATGTGCAACATTGCGTGCTCCTGTCACTTTTGCATCTGGCTAAATGTGGGACCTGGAGATTTGAACAAGCATTCTTAGGCTTTGCAGGCAGGCATCTTAACAGCTAAGCCATCTCTCCAGCTGTTGTTATTTTAAGAGAGAGAGAGAGAGAGAGAGAGAGAGAGAGAGAGAATTGGCACACCAGGGCCTATGCCACTGCAATCGAACTCCAGATGCTTGCAACAGCTAGTGGGCATGTGCAACTTTGCACTTGCCTCACCTTTGTGTGACTGACTTATGTGGGATCGGAAGTGGCAAACACAGATCCTTAGGCTTCACAGGAAAGCACCTTAACTGCTAAGCCATGTCTTCACCCTGTGGGTTTTTTTGTACTTTTTAGAGTTCGGGTATCACTCTAGCTCAGGCTGGTGTGGAATTCACTATGTAGTATCAGGGTGGCCTTGAACTCATGGTGAGCCTCCTTCCTTTGCCTCCTGAGTGCTGGCATTAAAGGCATGAACCACCATGTCCGGCTTGTACTTCTTTTTTTTTTTAATTTTGTTTTTATTTATTTATTTATTTGAGAGAGAGAGAGAGAGATACAGAAATAGGCAGGTAGAGAGAGAGAGAGAGAGAGAGAGAGAGAGAGAGAGAGAGAATGGGCACGCCAGGGCTTCTAGCCACTGCAAACGAACTCCAGATGCATGCGCCCCCTTATGCATCTGGCTTACGTGGGTCCTGGAGAATCAAGCCTCGAACTGGGATCCTTAGGCTTCACAGGCAAGCGTTTAACCACTAAGCCATCTCTCCAGCCCCCTGTACTTCTTTTTTGATGGAGTCAAAAGACTGACCAGAGATCAAGTCTGAGAGTCCTGGGTTGAACCTGGCTCTCTTGTTAATTGTATAACCATAGGCAAGTTACACTATGAGCTTCAGTTTCTTTATCCATAAAATGAATGAATAAGGGCTGGAGAGATGGCTTACTAGTTAAAGCACTTTCCTGCAAAGCCTAAGGACCCAGGTTCAACTCCCAAGAACCCATGTAAGCCTGACACACAAGGTGAGACATGTGCACAAGGTCATACAAGCATCTGGAGTTCGATTGCAGTGACTAGACACCCTGGCACACCAATTCTTTCTCCCTGTCTTATTGAAAGAAATGAACAAACAAAATGGCTTCCTTGCCAGGCATCGTGGTGCATGCCTTTAATCCCAACACTTGGGAGGCAGAGGGAGCAGGATCACTATGAGTTCCAGATGGGCCTGAGACTACATAGTGAATTCCAGGTCAGCCTGGGCTAGAGTGAGACCCTACCTCAAGACAAAAAAAAAAAAAAAAAAAAAAAAAAAAAAAAAAAAAGGCTTGCAAAACCACTATAATCATTAAAATCAGAATATGACAAAGTGCTTTATAAACCTTTTTTTTTAAAAAAGTGTTATTTAATTATTTATTTGTGTGCAAGGAGAGAGGAAGAGAGAATGAACCCCAGGCAGTTAGGCTTTGCAGGCAGGCGCCTTAACCGCTGAGCCATCCTTCCAGCCCCTTCTTTGTCTTGTTTTGTCTCTGTGTTTCATGTTTTCTTCTAGCCAGTCATCTGAGAGATGGAAGTCATTTGCGGCTCAAAAATCTAAGAAAGGAGATTCAGTTTTCCAGTTCTAGAATTTATTCTCTGTGGACCAGAAATCCTACATGACTGGGACCCAGTTTTCTTCCTTCCTTCACAAAACAAGCATTGAAGGGATGATTGTAGGTAATGTGAGTCATTCATTTACTTTAGCATAATATATGGAACACAGAAGATGCATAATAAATGTAACAGTATCCTCCATGAGGGAGCATTTGACAATGGTGTAAGGAGGGAATTGGGCAAAGGTAGATTTCACTCTCTTATATGGTCTTCTTCCCAGAAGTCAAACTTTAATTAATTAATTAATTAATTAATTTTATTGGGGGGGATCAGAGAGAGTGGGCAGACCAGGGCCTCCAGCCACTGCAAACGAACTCCAGACACATGTGCTGCCTTGTGCATCTGTCTTACATGGGTGCTGGGAAATCGAACCTTTGTCCTTTTGCTTTGCATGCAAGAGCCTTAACTGCTTAGCCATCTCTCCAGCCCAGTCATACTTTTAAATTTCAGTCTTTCTTTAGATCATTACCCACTTCTAGCCAACCCCTCACAACAGAACAGCCCAGCCCAGCCTACTTCCTCATGGTTTTCCAGGGACTCTTAGAGACACACTATATTTTATTTTATTTACATATTTTTATTTTATTATTTATTTTATTCTATTATTTTATTTTGAAAATAACAGACACAGAGAGAAAAAAGGCAGATAAAGAATGGGTGCGCCAGGGCCCCCAGCCACTACTAACGAACTCCAGACGCATGTGCCACCTTGTGCATCTGTCTTACATGGGTTCTGGGGAAATTGAGCCTCAAACCGGGGTCCTTAGGCTTCACAGGGAATCGCTTAACCACTAAGCCATCTCACCAGCCCAATGTGTGTGTGTGTGTGTGTGTGTGTGTGTGTGTGTGTGTGTGTGTGTGTGTGTATTTTTCTTTAATTGTCATTTATTTCTTTGACAGAGAGAGATAGAATGGGTGCCCAGGGCCTCTAGCCACTGCCAAGGACCTCCAGACTCATGCGCCACTATTTTTACTAAAGAGGGAGAAGGAGGAGCATCGTTGTGTGTATAAGACGACTCTGAGATTACATAGTGAGTAGGAGGTCAGCTTTGAGCTTCAGCAAGATCCTATCTAGAAAAACCAAAAATAACAAAAAAAAGTTACTTTCACTGTGTCCCCACTGGGCACATGCATCTGGAGTTCATTTGCAATGGCTTGAGGACCTGCTGTGCCCATTCTCTCCCTCAGATAAATTTCTCTCTCTTAAATACATACATACATACATACATACATACATACATACATACATACATTTTTTAAATTAAAAAAGATATTTATTTGAGAGGGATAATATGAATGAGAATAGGCCGGCCTTATTATGGATGGATCACCTCTGGCTTTTCCACTCCCTCTTCTGAAAAATTTCCTGAAAATTGGTGGCTCTGTTTTATGTTTTTTAGTTATATACCTACTCAGTGTGTAAACACCACGTGTGGGTTCCATCCTTACTCTCATCCCTGGAATCTGTTTGTATACACACAAGGTAGTAGAATAAGTAAATAAATAAATAAATAAATAAATTAAAATTTAAACGTTTTGTATTTGTCAGGTGGTAAGAGATACTAGGATGCCCATATATGGTCATGTAAACAGAAAAACTGAGGAAGACTGGAGAAATGGCTCCATGGTCAAGGGTGCTTGCCAGCAAGGCCAGATTCAATTCCCCATGACAGATGTACAGCCATGTGCACAAAATGGCAATACATCCAGTGTCCATGTGCAGTGCCTGGAGGCCCTGTTGTGCCCAGTCTCTCTCTGATAAATAAAAATAAAAAAAATAAAAGGGGACCACATAGTGAATTCCAGGTTAGCCTGAGCCAGAGTGAGACCCTACCTCGAAAAAAAAAAAAAAAAAGAAGAAGAAGAAAGAAAAAAAAGGTAAAGAAACCAGGAAGGCTGGCTGGAGGCTGGAGATATGGCTCTGTGTTCAAAGGTGCTTGCTGCTTGCAAACCTACAGGACCAGATGGTATTCCTTTACACATCTAAAGCCAGAAACAGGTATATCAGGAGTTCTGCAAGCTCCAGTATCAGTTATAAGTGAGAATCCAGCTCAACAACCAGGCCAGGTGAAAGAAGGATAGATGGATGGATGGATGGTGCACTTTGGATATTCACTTAGCCTGTCTTGTTCTGAAAAGAACATATTTTAAAGTTTTGAGGGTCTTTTATTTGCATGAACTGTCTGCCTGCTTCCTAGATATTTTTCTTTTCTTTATTTTTTAACATGCTGTTTTTGACTTGGAGTATTCCCTGTAGTCCCAAACTGGCCTGCAACTCCAAGAGATAAAAATGGAGATCAGAGATTAAAAGCCAGGCGTGAAAAGCTGGGTGTGGTGGCACCACCCTGAGACAACATAGTGAATTGCAGGTCTGCCTGAGTTCGAGTTAGACACATGATTTTGTTTATGTAGTACAGAAACCATCACTGAAACAGAATGCTTAATGATTAATCTATCAATATGAAAGTATTGCCATTCAAATTTATATATATTTACTCTCTCAAGCCAAACAAGTTTTGGCATTCATTTTAACTCATTAATTAAATGAGTGGAGTAGGATTATAGGTTGTATTTTTCAACTGTCACTCATTTGTATAGCACTTCATTAATCTGCATTACTTGTATTACACGTTTATTTTTTCCAATTTTTCTTTTTATCTGACATTCTCATTGAATTCAATATAATTGATTGTGTTGTTTTAACTTGAAATGGTAAGCAAGAACATGATAACAACTGATTTCATAGTTTCCCAAATATATCCATTCCAAAAATGTTTCATGTTACACATTTAAGCTTATGTTACCTAGATTTATTATAGTAGTGTCAGTCCGATAAAATTTCATAATGAGCAAATTAGATTTAACAAATTATTTATTTTTTTAAAAGGAATCAAGTGATAGGCATTTCACAGTGATGGTGGATTGTATCTGCTTTGGGTACAATGAAGGTTATTTTAAATGGATAAGTTTCCCTTTCACTTCAAATCTGTAATAATATTATTAGTTATATATGTCAATTCTCTTATTTTCTTTAAAATAATATCTTTATTATCCTGTTAGAGAAATTAACCCTATCTTAAGTGATGAAGAAGTGTGGCTATAGAGTAGAATATAGCAAACACTGCGTGCCAACTAAGTGCACAGCTCTGAGTAAATGATCCTTTTAATGTAGAAAGCATCTGTTTTCAGTAGACACAAATGGAATAAGTAATAAGGAAATGCATTCATTAACAACTTCAAAAGTATGATTGAAATGGAAGATTTTTTTTAGTGTTTATTAAATATGCTTTACAAACACAAATGCAAGTAATTGCTTTCTCCCTGAAATTTTTTTCATCTTGCTCTTCAATCTGTGAAGAAATAGTCCAGAATTAGAGAAACCAAAGCTATGCTGACCAAGGTGATACATGTTTGTAATGCTACCACTATGGAGGATGAGGCAGGGAGACTGCCCACAGTTCAGCAAGGCCAGGCTGAGCTACATAGCAAGTATCACACCAGTCAAAGAAAGAACCAAGACCTTGTCTCAAAATAAAACAGATAAACTAAAACAACCAAGGCTTGCAGAAAGATAGTGGTTTTCTCTTAAGTTTTTCTCTGGTATACCTTATTCATATTTTTATATACAAGACTAACCTCTTGGCAAAGTTTGGACAGTTTTTATGAAATACTGATTCTATCTTAAATGTCTGAAACAAGTATTGGACTAATATGGATGACCAGCCATATCACATTTAGTGCTGTCTTCTAGGTTTTAGGGATTTTGTTTGCTTGTTTTTTTTTTTTTTTTTTTTTTTGTTTTTTTTGTTTTTTTTTTTGTGTGTGTTTTTGAATCAGGCCTCACAGAAATTTGGAGTACATAAGGAAAAATACATGTTCTGCCACTAAATTCATACCATTATTCAGGAGTAGATAAGACCAGGTATAGATGGCTGATGTCTTTTGCTTCTTTTCCTCCTACCCCTTTAAGCTATTGGAATTTAAGCATTTTATTTTTTATTAAAATCCAATTCAGAGAGTGGTTAGAAAACAAAGCAAAAAGAAAGAAAGAAAGAAAGAAAGAAAGAAAGAAAGAAAGAAAGAAAGAAAGAAAGGAAGAAAGAAAGAAAGAAAGAAAAAACTTGATAAAAGACACATTCCTTTTGAGTCAGTGTCTTACTCTAGCGTGGTGTGTTCTGAAACTCACTCTGTAGCCTATGATGACCTCAAACGATCCTCCTGCCTCAGTGTTTCAAGTGCTGGGATTCAAGGCATGCGCCAGAAAACCTGCTTCCTTATTTTTATTGCTTTAATCTTTGTTCTTCAAGATTAAAAGCTAGGACACTTCTGAAGAGTGACTTGGAAAATTTATGTTCTATAGTAAAATCTTATCTGGGAGAACATGACTTTTTGTTTTTTGGTTTGTCTAGGTAGAGTCTCACTCTGGTCCAGGCTGACCTGGAATTCACTCTGTAGTCTCAGGGTGGCCTTGTACTCATAAGGATCCAACTACTTCTGCCTCCACAGTGCGGGGAATAAGGGCATGTGCCACCACGCCCTGCTGAGAGTATGACTTTTTATTAAAAGGTCTACTTATGTTTGGACGGGGTGGGGGTTAGATTTCAAATTATACAGATTATTTAAATGAAGCTATTGGACTAATATTGTCTCTTCTAGGAGTATAGGAATCACATCCCAACTGTCAGATATATCTGAGCTTGACTGTGTAAATTTGGTCAGCTACCTAGGGAAGCAGTTTAATTGCTTGGTTTTTGATTTGAGATGGCTTAGTGCTTAAGGTGCTTGCCTACAAAGCCAAAGGTCCTGGCGCCCCCATTCTCTCTCTCTCTCTGTCTCTGTCTGACCCCTTCTAACTCTGGTATAAAAAACAAAAATGATGAAATGAAATGATGATAATAATAATAATATTAATAAAATAAAATATATGGTGGTGCTCACGCCTTTAATCCCAGCAGCACGGGGAGGGAGGAGGAGGGTGAGGAGGGCCATGGCTGTGAGTTCGAGGCCATCCTGAGACGACAGAGTGAATTCCAGCTCAGGCTGGGCTAGAGGCAGACCCTACCTGTAAATCGAAAAAAAAAAAAAAAAAAAAAAAAAAGAAATAAATTTAACAAATACCATAAGTACAGTGTCATGTAGCCACAAGCAGGAGGAGGTGTTTAGAGCATGATCCATATATATATATATGGCTATATAATATGTAAAAAATATATATTTTTTAGATATAAATTATACATAATATATACATATGAATATATATTTAAATTATATATATACTTATATGTAACTATGTGAGTTCATACATAAATATATATGTAAATTTGTACATATATACGTAAATATATATGATATATATTTACATATATAATATGTATAACATATTATTTCATGTGTTATAAATTATTATACATTATATATACTACATAATATTTACATATACGTATATATGTAATGGTATGTAAATATGTAAATATATATCATAATAGGATTAGGGTTGAGGCCATATGTAAATTTATATCCATAAATACATACATATATATAAATATACATATATATAAATATATATATATATATAAATATATATATATATATATATATATATATATATATATATTTGGCAGGGTGAGGTAGGGACTGGCTGTAGCCAGGGTTAACACAGAATTCACGGTGGTGTCTCAGGCTGGCCTTGAACGTGCGGTCACAACCCTTCTAAGATGTACTTAGTCACAGTTGGTTTCCAGGAAAAATGAGAATAACTTCTAAGAAGTGTCAATCTCAGAATTAAATCCTTCTAATGTCCTAACATACATAGTAAGTGCCAGCGAGCATTCTCTGGATCTCAGTTTGAGGGAGGCTTCTGTGATGTCGACTTTTCATGTGATGATACCAGGTGACTCTGGCCTTGTGTCTGTGTTATTTTCTTTCCCACGTGATCTGCTGGAAAGTTTCTGAAACCAGTACTGAATTTTCTCTATCATGACAAAGGCCTGCCTAGCCATCTGTGTGTCTCCTGCAAAGATAGAGCACATAGGTTTTTTTGTAATTTTCAAAGATGATCGAGTCGTCTCCTTAGCAGGACCTAATAGACGTTTGCCAAATGGGTTGTGTGTCTTCGCATCGCTTACAACTATTCCCGGCATTTAGGCTATGTAAAGTCAAAGCTTCAGTCGGTTTTGATCGTAATTCATTTCATTTATTGTATATTTCAGTTTTTCTTTCTTTCTCTGTTGCTTGCTTGCTTGAGTCTTTGCTGTCTGTCCTTCTTCCTTCCTTTCCTTTCTTCCTTCCTTTCTTTTCTTTTCTTTTCCTTCCTTCCTTCCTTCCTTCCTTCCTTCCTTCCTTCCTTCCTTTTTTTCCCTTCTTTTTTCTTTTTGTTATTTTGGCTTTGCGATGTTTTGCAAGTGTGACTGAATGAAGAAATGACATACTGGCGATTTTTCCATACCTCGCCCTTGTTGTGGTCCATCACCACACCTGCATCCACCCTGTTCTCAGGAAGGTTCTCAAGCGCCTCCTTCTGGTGACTCCGTGCCTCAAGGTACACTTTCCAAGTCTGAGGTTCTCGATTCCTTCTGCCCACTCTTCAGCTCATAAGGCTTATAAGGAATTAAAAGGAGTTTCTGGGCTGGAGAGAATACTTAGGGGTTAAGGTGCCTGGCTTCTAACCCTAAGAACACTGGTTCCAATCCTGAGTGGGATTTCAGTCTCCTGGTCCCCCGTTTAGTCAGATGCAAAGTTACACAAGGGTGCAATGCCGCACTTGGACACAAGGGGGCGCGCACATCTTGATTTCGTGCACAGCAGCTGAGACACTGCCTGCCCACCCATCTCTGACACTCCACCAGGTCAGCTGGGTTACCAGAAGTGTGAGCCTCAGGCAGAAAGGGCGCTCAAAACTCCTACTGAATATCTTCAAACCTCTGTCAGTTCTGAAGGTCCCAGACAGATGAGAGCAGATGACTCAGGTGCTTGTCAGGAGCCCCATTTTTCTCCCACGCAGAGAGCCCCTGGAACACCCAGGCCTTCTCCTGGCCCGTCCGGCTCCAGATTCTCTAACCTCGGGTGAACAGGCCGCGGTCACCCGAGGTTAGAGAATCTGCTCCTTCCAAAAAAACGCTCAAGCCGGGCGTGTTGGTGCATGCCTTTAATCCCAGCACTCGGGAGGCAGAGGTAGGAGGATCGCCGAGAGTTCAAGGCCACCCTGAGACTACATACTTAATTCCAGGTCAGCCTGGACCAGAGTGAGACCCTACATTGAAAAACCAAATAAAAAAAAAAACGCTCAAAATGGCCGCCTGAGTTTGGACTGCTGAGCCAGGGGACAGGCGGTGAGCGGAAGGGTCTTTTTGGAAATGGAGTGATATCTTACATTTCATGCCATCACTCTTAGTTACGAGCCTACCGGAAGGGGGATGTCTGAAAAATGAACAAACAGGTCACAGAGGGTGTGTTTTCCTAGGAATGGCCCAGCCTAACTAAGGAGATCGTGGAGGGCTGACGGGAAAGGGCCTGGAGGAGTTAGAAGCCGGCCGCTAGAGACCAAGGCCCTGCTTGAAATACTAAGGTAGAGAGATTTAAAAATCTTCCCGGGGCTCTGAGTCCCATTACTTGGACCAATGTCTCGCCTGTCATTGTCGTTGATGACGAGAGGGACTCAGGTTTTCTGAAGTGAGCTCGGGTGTCGGTGCAGGATCCTGGAAGGAGAGTGAGAACTCCGTGAGGTGCGAGGAACAGTGTTCTTTTACTGCCCGCTCACCCAGAATATATACACAGAAGAATATATATTTAAATTATATATAAACTTATATGTAAATATATGAGTTCATACATGACTATACATGGAAATTTATGCATATATTAGATATATAAATATATGTTATATATTTACATATATGACATGTATAAAATATAATTACATGTGTTATACATTTTTATACGTTATTTATAATACATACATATACTAATATATATAATTATATGTGAATGTATATAAATTTTTATATATATTTCAATAGGATTAGGTTTAAGGCCATATGTAAATGTGTATCCATCAACACAGAAACATACACACACATGCAAATACACACACACACACATATATATATGTATATATATATATACATAAATACATACACACATAATTTTTGGAGGGGGTACAGGGTTGCAATGGCTGTATCTCGGGCTAACACAGAATTCACTGTGGCATCTCTGTCTGGCCTTGAACTTCCAGCCAAACCCTTGTAACATGTTCTTATTCACAATTGGTTTCCTGGAAAAGTTAGAATAACTTCTAAGAAGTGTCAATCTCAGAATTAAATCCTTCTAATGTCCTAACATACATAGTAAGTGCCAGTGAGCATTCTCTGGATCTCAGTTTAAGGGAGGCTTCTCTGATATCGACTTTTCATGTGATGACACCAGGTGACTCTGGCCTTGTGTCTGTGTTATTTTCTTTCCCAGGTGATCTGCTGGAAAGTTTCTGAAACCAGTACTGAATTTTCTCTATCATGACAAAGGCCTGCCTAGCCATCTGTGTGTCTCCTGCAAAGATAGAGCACATAGGGTTTTTTGTAATTTTCAAAGATTATCGAGTCGTCTCATCTAGCAGCCTCTAGAACTCTGCTCCCTCGTACAGTTTGTTTTTCCTCCCCATCTCACCAGTGTAGGTTTCCAAAGTCTGCCCTCCACCAGCTGTGTGGCTCTTCTCCTCAATATCTCTGTACACTGTCTGGGGTGCTCTTACAGCTGGCATGCTCTTCCTCTCTTTTTATACAGTTTCAGGTATCTTTTCATGAATTTTGTCGAATTTGTCCTCAGATCTCGTAGCCTCTGTGAAAGAAAAAAAAAAAAAAAAAAAAAAGCAAAACGTGCAATCAGCCGCAGTCTGCATTGGCAAATCATGTTTCTATGTCATAGATGGCACTGGGATTTTTATAGGAGAGCCACTGTTGCGGTTGCTCTACCATCCGGTCCCCTTTTCTCTCTCTTGGAAAGCTTCTGAAACCAACTCTGAGTTTTCTTGATCATGAGAAAGGCTTGCATAACATTCTGGGTCCCTCCTGCAGAGATAGAGCTCATAGAGTTTTTCTCTAATTTTCAAAGAATATTGAGTCCATTGCTTACCGGGACCTAATAGACCTTGGCCAAATGTGTTTCTGAATCACTTGTTGATTCTATTGAATGATTGATTCTTTGATTCATTGATTGATTTCTGAGAGACAGAAGAAGACGGAGAGGGAGAGAGAATGGACGCTCCAGGGCCCTCAGGCAATACAAATGAACTCGAGATGCATGCTCCACCATGTGCATCCGGCTAAGGTGGGACGTGGGGATTCGAACCTGGTTCTTTTGCCTTCGCAAGCAAATGCCTTAACCACTAAGCCTTCGCTCCAGCCCTTCTATATTTTATTTATTTATGTTTTGGGTTTGAGAGGTAGGGTCTCACTGTAGCTCAGGCTGACCTGGAAGTCACATTCTCACTCTCTCTGTCTCTGTCTGTCTCTGTCTAACACCTTCTATGTCTCCTATAAATAATAAAAATAATAAAATGAAGTAATAATAATAATAATAAAATATATCTATGGTGGCTCTCACACCTTTCATCTCAGCAGCACTAGGAGGGAGGCAGAGAGTGAGGAGCATCGTGGCTGTGAGTTCGAGGCCTCCCTGAGACGACATAGAGAATTCAACCTCAGCCTGGGCTAGAGCCAGTCTTACCAGGAAAACCAAGACAACCCCCAAAAACCAAAGAAATAAATGTAACATCTACCCTAAGTACATTGTCATGCAGCCAAAAGCAGGAGGAGGTGTTTCGAGGATGATAGATACGTATGTATACACATGCACACACACACACACACACACACACACACACACACATATATCTTTATATATATATATATATATATATATATATATATATATATATATATATATATATATAATGTATACTATGTATTCATTTTATGTATAATACATTACTCAGAATATATATGAATATATATTTAAATTTATATATAAACTTATATGTAAATATGTGAGTTCATATACAAATATACATGAAAATTTATACATATATCAAATATATAAAAATATATGTGATATATATTTACATATATGACATGTATAAAATATAATTACATGCATTATAGATTATTATACGTTATTCATACTACATAATATATACATATACAGCTATATATAATTATATGTAATTATATTAATTTATATATATATACCATAATAGGATTAGGTTTAAGGACATATGTAAATTTATATCCATAAATACATACATACACAAACATATATACAATTTTCGGAGGGAGGGTGCCACTTAGGGACCGGCTGTGGCCCCAGATGACACACAATTCCCTGTAGCGTCTCTCAGCCTGGCCTTGAACTCACAGCCAAGACTCTTCTAACATGTACTTATTCACCATTGGTTTCCAGGAAAAGTGAGAATAAGTTCTAAGAAGTATCAATCTCAGAATTAAATCCTTCTCATGTCCTAACATACATACTAAGTGCCAGCGAGCATTCTCTGGATCTCAGTTGAAGGGAGGCTTCTATGATGTCGTCTTTTCACGTGATGACAGCAGGTGACACTGGCCTTGTGTCTGTGGAATTTTCTTTCCCAGGAGATCTTCTGGAAAGTTTCTGAAACCAACTGTGAATTTTCTCTATCATGACAAAGGCCTGCATAACCATCTGTGTGTCTCCTGCAGAGATAGAGCACATAGGGTTTTTCTGTCATTTTCAAAGATTATCGAGTCCTCTCCTTAGCAGCACCTAATAGACGTTTTCCAAACGTGTTGTATGTAATCGCTCAGTTTACAACTATTCCCGGCATTTAGGCTATGTAAAGTCAAAGCTTCAGTCTGTTTCAATCGTAATTTATTTGATTCATTGTGTAGTTTAGTTTTTCTATCTTTCTCTGTTGCTTGATTGCTTGCGTGTTAGCCTTTTGTCTTTCTTCCTTCCTTTCTTTTCTTCCTTCCTACCTTCCTTCCTTCCTTTCTTTTTTCTTTTTGTTATTTAGCCTTTGCGATGTTTGGCAAGTGTGACTGAATGAAGAAATGCATATTGGCCATTTTTGTATACCTTGCCCTTGTTGTGGTCCCTCATCACACCTGCATCCACTGTTTTGTCAGGAAGGTTCTCAAGCGCCTCCTTGTGGGGACTCCGTGCCTCAAGGTCCACTTTCCAAGTCTGAGGTTCTCGATTCCTTCTGCCCACTCTTCAGCTCATAAGGCTTATGAGGCAAAAGGAACTTCTGGGCTGCAGAGATGGCGTAGGGGTTAAGGCGCCTGCCTCCTAACCCTCAGAACACTGGTTCCAATCTCCAGCTGTTCCAGTCTCCAGGTCCCACGTTTATCCAGAGGCAAAGTGACGCAAGGGCGCAATGCTGCACTTGGTCACAAGGGGGCGCGTACATCTGGATTTCGTTCTCAGCAGCTGAGACACTGCTCGGGCACCCATCTCTGTGTTACTCCCTCCCTCTCTCTCTCTCTCTCTCTCTCTCTCTCTCTCTCTGTGTGTGTCTCTCTCCAAAAAAAATAAGATAAAATGAAAAGTTTTTTTTTTTTTTTTTTTTTTTTTTTTTTTTTTCGGTAGGGTTTCACTGTAGCCCAGGCTGACCTGGAATTCACTCTGTAATCTCAGGGTGGCCTCGAACTCATGGCAATCCTCCTACCTCTTCCTCCCAAGTGCTGGGATTAAAGGCGTGCGCCACCACGCCCGGCGAAAAGTTTTTTAAAAAGCTTTTTCTGTAGTTGCATGTGGGCTTAAGATACCCCCATTTTTTTCCCGTTGGGGACTTAGGACACTCCCCCATCTCTGCAGGGTCACCAGAAGTGTGAGCCTGAGGCAGAAAGGGTGCTCAAAACTCCCACCGAATATATGAATTCCTCTGTCAGTTTTGGAGGTCCCAGACAGATGTGAGCAGATGAATCAGGTGGTTGTCGGAAGCCCCGTTTTTCTACCACGCAGAGTCCCTGGAACACCCAGGCCTTCTCCTGGCCCATTCGGCTCCAGATTCTGCTCCTTCCAAAAAAAAAACGCTCAAAATTGCCGCGTGAGTTTGGACTGCTGAGCCAGGGGACAGGTGGTGCGCGGAAGGGTCTTTTTGGAAACGGAGCTATATCTTAGATTTCATGCCATCACTCGAAGTTACGAGCCTACCGGAAGGGGGATGTCTGAAAAATGAACAAACAGGTCCCAGAGGGTGTGTTTTTCTAGGAATAGCCCTGCGTAACTAAGGAGATCGTGGAGGGCTGACAGAAAAGGGCCACGAGGAGTTAGAAGCCGACCACTAGAGAGCGAGGCCCTGCTTCAGATATGAAGGGAGAGAGATTACAAAATCTTCCCGGGGCTTTGAGTCCAATGACTTGGACCACTGACTCGCCTGTCATTGTTTTTAATGACGAGAGGGACTCAGATTTTCTGAAGTGCGCTCGGTTGTCCGTGCAGGATCCTGGAAGGAGATGCAGAACTCCATGATGAGCGAGGAGCAGTGTTCTTTTACTGCGCGCTCACCCAGGAGGAACCTGATTCCAAGCCTGAAGGCCAGTCGCATTGCCATTCTCGCTTCTCTAGCTGCTTATTTTTATGACTCTTTTACCCTTTTTATTTCAGAGGAACCCCTTGTAAGTGCCCACCAAACATTGGTACCATCATGCCCGTCTTCAGCCGGCCAGGCGATGGAGGACGCATCGCTGTGGGAAGGTGAGCATTCGCCACGTTGCTCTGGTTCCTAACTTTTGGCAGCAGCAGTCCACCAGTGGTGGGATTCAGTGCCTGTCCATGTTGCCCCACGCCCTCTGGATTCTGCACACTCTCTTCTGCACAATCTCCTGAACATTGGTGGCTCTGTTTGATTTTTCCTGGTGTGTGGTTGCTTTCTAGTTAGAGAGCCACTCAGTGAGTGTGTAAACAGCACGTATGGGTTCCATGCTCACCCTCGTCCCCGCCCCTCCCCCCCCAAGGGACCCAGCTCCCTGGGGATGCCCATTACATCTCCATGGCTATTGTGGGTCGTGCATTTGGGGTAGCCGTTAATTATCGGGGCGAGGCCATGTCTCTGTCCTGCCTTGTAGCTCTCACAGTCTTTCACCCCACACTTGCATGAATCTCTATGAGCCGGCCCGATTGAGTGTTATGGCTACTTTGCTGATGAGGTCTGGGAGCTGCTTTGTCTCTGGATCTCTGTGACTCTGGACTCTGAGGGAGTCGAGTGTTCTCTGTGCCTATCTCCTTCACCTTTGTGCTGCTTGGAGTCTATTCTAATACTCAGTTTAGCAGCCTCTAGAACTCTGGTCCCTCTGGTCCCTCGTTTTTTGTTTTTCCTCCCCATCACACCAGTGTAGGTTTCCAAATTCTGCCCTCACCCAGCCGTGTGGCTCTTCTCAAGATCTCTCTGCAGTGTCTGCGGTGCTGTTTCAGCTGGCAAGCTCGACCTCTCTTTTTAAGGGGTTCAGGTATCTATTCATGAATTTTGTCGAATATTTCCTCGGATCTCGTTGCCTCTGTGCAAGAAACTAAAAAAAAAAAAAAAAAAAAAAAAAAAAAAAAAAAAACAAGCAGTCAGCCGCATTCTGCATTGGCGAATTGGTTGATATGGCACAGAAGGCAGTGGGATTTTATAGGAGAGTCACTGTTGCTGTTGCTGTACCACCCCGCCCCCTTTTCTCTCGCCTGGAAAGCTTCTGAAACCAACTCTGAGTTTTCTTGATCGTGACAAAGGCCTGTATAACATTCTGGGTCTCTCCTGCAGAGATAGAGCTCATAGAGTTTTTCTCTTATTTTCAAAGAATATCGAGTCCTTTGCTTAGCCGGAACCTAATAGACCTTGGCCAAATGTGTTTCTGAATCACTTGTTGATTCTATTGAATGACTGATTGTTTGATTGATTGTTTTCTGAGAGACAGAAGAAGACGGAGAGGGAGAGGGAATGGAAACGCCAGGGCCCTCAGGCAATACAAACGAACTCCAGATCCATGCTCCATCATGTCTATCTGGCTAAAGTGGGACGTGGGGCATCAAACCTGGTTCTTTTGGCTTTGCAATCAAATGCCTTAACCACTAAGCCTTCGCTCCAGCCCTTCTATATTTTATTTATTTACGTTTTGATTTTTAGAGGTAGGGTCTACTGTAGCTCAGGCTGACGTGGAAGTCACATTCTCTCTCTCTCTGTCTCTGTCTGACTCCTTCTATCTCTCCATTAATAATGAAAATAATAAAATGACATAATAGTAACAATAATAATAATAATAAATATATCTAAGGTGGCGTTCACGCCTTTCATCCCAGCAGCACTAGGAGGGAGGCAGAGAGTGAGGAGCGTCGTGGATGTGAGTTCGAGGCCACCCTGAGACGACAGAGTGAATTCCAGGTCAGCCTGGGCTAGAGCCAGTCCAACCTGGCACACCAAGGAAACCCCAAAAACCAAAGTAATAAATGTAACGTCTACCCTAAGTCCAGGGTCATGCAATCAAAAGCAGGAGAAGGTGTTTAGAACATGATATACATATAAACACACACACACACACACACACACACAAATATATATATATATATATATATATATAATGTATAATACATAAAATAAATAATATAATATAAATAAATATAATATATATATATATATATATATATATATATATATATATATATATATATTTTTAAAATTATATATTAACTTATAGGTAAATATGTGAGTTCATGTATCAATATACATGGAAATTTATACATATATCACATATATAAAAATATATAAAAATATATGTGATATATATTTACACATATGACATGTATAAAATATAATTACATGTATTATAGATTATTATACGTTATTTATACGACATAACATATACAACCATATATAGTTATATGTAAATATATCTATATCTATATCTATATATCTATATATCTATATATCCATCTATCTCTCTCTCTCTCTCTCTCTCTCTCTCTCTCTCTCTATATATATATATATCATAATAGGATTAGGTTTAAGGCCATATGTAAATTTGTATCCATAAGTACATACAGAAAAAAAATATATATATATATAATTTGGGGGGAAGGTGCCAGGTAGGGACTGCCTGTAGCCCCGGCTGACACAGAATTCACTGTGGTGTCTCAGGCTGGCCTTGAACTCACAGCCAAAACCCTTCTAACATGTACTTATTCACAATTGGTGTCCAGGAAAAGTGAGAATAACTTCTAAGAAGTATCACTCTCAGCATTAAATCCTTCTCATGTCCTAACATACATACTAAGTGCCAGCGAGCATTCTCTGGATCTCAGTTGAAGGGAGGCTTCTATGATGTCGACTTTTCACGTGATGACACCAGGTGACACTGGCCTTGTGTCTGTGGAATTTTCTTTCCCAGGAGATCTTCGGGAAAGTTTCTGAAACCAACTCTGAATTTTCTCTATCATGACAAAGGCCTGCATAGCCATCTCCGTGTCTCCTGCAGAGATAGAGCACATAGGGTTTTTCTGTCATTTTCAAAGATTATCGAGTCCTCTCCTTAGCAGGACCTAATAGACGTTGGCCAAATGTGTTGTATGTAATCGCTTCGCTTACAACTATTCCCGGCATTTAGGCTATGTAAAGTCAAAGCTTCAGTCTGTTTCGATCATAATTTATTTGATTTATTGTATATTTTAGTTTTTCTTTCTTTCTCTGTTGCTTGCTTGCGTCTCTGCTTTCTGTCTTTCTTACTTCCTTTCTTTTCTTCCTTCTTTCTTTCCTTCCTTTTTTCTTTTTGTTATTTTGGCTTTGTGATGTTTTGCAGGTGTGACTGAATAAAGAAATGGCGTATTGGCCATTTTTGCATACCTTTCCCTTGTTGTGGTCCATCACCACACCTGCATCACTTTGTTGTCAGGAAGGTTCTCAAGCGCCTCCTTGTGGGGACTCCGTGCCTCAAGGTCCACTTTCCAAGTCTGAGGTTCTCGATTCCTTCTGCCCACTCTTCAGCTCCTAAGGCTTATAAGACAAAAGGAATTTCTAGGCTGGAGAGATGGCTTAGGGGATAAGGCGCCTGCTTCCTCACCCTAAGAACACTGGTTCGAATCCTGATTGGGATTTCAGTCTCCAGGTCCCACGTTTAGTCAGATGCAAAGTGACGCAAGGGTGCAATTCCGCACTTGGACACAAGGGGGCGACCACATCTGGATTTCGTTCGCAGCAGCTGAGACACTGCTCGCGTGCCCATCTCTGTGTTCCTCCCTCTTCCTCCCTCTCTCTCTCTCTCTCTGTCTCTCTGTGTCTCTCGCCAAAAACAATAAGATAAAATAAAAAGTTTTTTAAAAAGCTTTTTCTGTAGATGCATGTTGGCTTACGATACCCCCAATTTTTTCCCTTTGGGGACGTAGGACACTCCCCCATGTCTGCAGGGTCACCAGAAGTGTGAGCCTCAGGTAGAAAGGGTGCTCAAAACTCCCACTGAATATCTCAAATCCTCTGTCAGTTCTGGAGGTCCCAGACAGATGTGAGCAGATGACTCAGGTGCTTGTCGTGAGTCCCGTTTTTCTACCACGCAGAGAGTCCCTGGAACACCCACCCAGGCCTTCTCCTGGCCCGTCCGGCTACAGATTTTCTAACCTCGGGTGACCGCGACACGTTCATGGGAGGTTAGAGAATCTGCTCTTTCAAAAAAAAACGCTCAAAATGGCCACCTTAGTTTGGACTACCCTAAGTACAGTGTTACTCAGCCAAAAGCAGGAGGAGGTGTTTAGAGCATGATATATATATATACAGCCATATATAGACCCTAGCTTTGAGAACCAAAAAAAGACGTCTGCCTTTTAAACATAAAACATAGAAAAATTTTAAGTGCTCAAATAAGTAAGTATTTGGGGTAAAGGTATTTTAGCAGTCTTTCTTCGGTTACGGTGAGTGACCACATGCAATTTCCCAGCAAGCAATGCTCACCATGGAAAAGAGGACAAACAGGATTTGCTTCTTGGTATGAGAGTTCTCATGCCCACAAGGTGATGATCCAGAACAAGGAACCACTGAAGTTTGAGCGAGCCTCTCGTCACTGAATTTCTGTTTTATGTAAATTAATATCAGGTTGCAGAAATATTGTTGTGGACCAGGATTGAGCTTGGAAGAGGTACTCTTTGGGTTCCTTTAATCACAGATCACCCCCCACCTTAGGTTTTCACCTCAGCCATCTCCCCAGCCTGCTATTACAAAGGGAATGTTCCTAAAACTGTGGGATACCTGAAGAGGAAACCAGTGCTGTGAATGGGTCCCATTCACATCTGTCTCTCTTTTTATCACCTTCTTGGTGCAATTGACAACTTGGTAGCAAGAGAAGAACATATCTAGGCTTTCCAATTTTACAAATGACCAAAAGACACTTATAATGTCTTTAAACTCTTGGAAACAGCAAGGGAGCAGCACTTCCGCCTGCCAGATGGGTTTAGGGTTGGTGCTAAGGGAATGCAGTGTGACATAGTTGACTCGGGTCAATAGCATCAAATTTCCAGTGTCAGACGCCTGTGACAGAAGTCTGTCAGCAGAGGACGATGGCAAACTCAGGGTGGAGAAGTCAGTGGTTTCCCTTAAAGGAAAGGGGTCTCAGATAGCGAGTGCCTGGATCGAGAGCAAGTCTCCAATTTGCAACAGCACTAGAGGAACAACTTTCAACAAAGAACTTTCCCAGATGATCTTCAAGGTAAGATGAGCCCAAGTGACAATTTGTCACGTGTGGTTCCTCCCCTTTAACTTTAGTAGGGAATGATAAGCTACAAAGAGAGTAACTCATTCATTCTGTTTTAGTTTCCATGCTTCAGTATTACTTAATACTGATCCAGCGTCCATGTCTGTTCTCCGAGAAAAGATGGCTCATAGACAGCGAAGACTCCAGAAAGTCTTTCCCTACAACTCCAAGAGGCCTGGATGCCTTCTGCAGCTCATGCTGACCTGGAATTCATTATGTATTCTCAGGGTGGCCTTGAACTCACAGCAATCCTCCTACCTCTTCTTCCAAGTGCTGGGATTAAAGGTGAGCACCACCATACCTGGCTGGCATCTGAACATTAATTTGTGGTGGAGGTGAGATAGACACCCTAGGCTGATCTTGAACACAATATATAGCAAAGACGACTGCAACTCAGGCCTCGACTTCTCAAATGCTGGAATTCCTTGCCGGTGCATCACATTTGACTCTTGGAGATAAATATGTTTTAATTTTTAAAATTAATTTATTTTGTTTTGTTTTGTTTTCCAAGGCAGGGTCTCACTGTAGCCCAGGCTGACCTGGAATTCACTCTATATTCTCAGGGTGGACTTGAACTCATGGCAATCCTCCCACCTCTGCCTCCAGAGTGCTGGGATTAAAGGCGTGCGCCACCATGCCTGCAAATTTTTTAATTTATTTAATTAAAAGGAGTGAGAGGGAGAGAGAGTGGGCACCAGGCCCCAATGAGCAGCGAAATGACAGATGCTCCCTATCTCAAAAAGGTAGACAGTCTTAAAGGAGGAAGATACCCTGCTAAAATTATGAATGTCACTACCCATTAGAGCCAGACCTACCTCCCTAGAAAAAAAAGAAAACAAGTGTAACTTGCCTAAAGTAGGGGTCTTTTATATTCAGTGATGATCAATACTGGACAGAGAGATTTCAAGTAGAGTCGCCCTAGGGTTCCTCCTTCCCTCCCACCATACATATGTGTCCTCTCTCCCAGCATCCTGCGTCCCTGCGCTCCCAATCTATTTGACTCCATTTTGGTGCAATTCCACACATAAACAGTACCACCATAGTTCCAGCAGGTGGCAGTCAGCACCCCTCCAAGAGACACAGACTTGGTGTGTGTGTGTGTGTGTGTGTGTGTGTGTGTGTGTGTGTGTAGATTTCTTTGCTCTTGTTTTGACATTTTCTTCTTATTTTAAGGCATCTCATTTTATTTCTATAATTTGCTTACTTCCTTGGGTGTGAATATAGACACATGCACCACGTATTTGTTTAATTATTTGCAAGTAAAGAAACAGAAAACTGAGGTGGAGGTGGAATGGGAACACCGCCCTCTAGCTCAGGATAGACTCAAAATCTCTTGTTCGGTCCATCCCAGGATGGCTTGGAACTCACGGGGATCCTCCTAAATTCCTGAGCCCCTCCTGGGTGCTGGGATTAAGGGCGTGTGCCACCACACCCAACTTTGGTTTCCTTTTTTTTAACTTTTATTTATATCTTTATTTGGTTTTTCGAGGTAGGGTTTCATTCCAGCTCAGGCTGACCTGGAATTCATTATGTAGTCTCAGGGTGGCCTTGAACTACCCCTGATCCTCCTACCTTTGCCTCCTGGGTGCTGGGATGGAAGGCATGAGCCAACATGCCTGTCTTTTAAACTCTGATCTCCATTTTTTTTTTTTGTTTTTCAAGGTAGGGTCTCACCACTTTGGGCCAGGCTGACCTGGAATTCACTATGGAGTCTCAGGGTGGCCTCGAACTCACAGCAATCCTCCTACCTCTGCCTCCCCAGTTCTGGGATTAAAGGCGTGCACCACCATGCACTGCTTTTTTTTTTTTTTTTTTTTTTTTTTTTTTGTTTTTCGAGGTAGAGTTTCACTCTAGTCCAGGCTGACCTGGAATTAACTATGTAGTCTCAGGGTGGCCTCGAACTCTCAGCAATCCTCCTACCTCTGCCTCCCGAGTGCTGGGATTAAAGGCGTGCGCCACCACGTCCGGCCATGCACTGCTTTTTGATCTCCATTTTTAGCTCTTGTAGTTTCAGGCCAGCTTGGGGCTACAGATAAAGAGAAAATGGGTACAACAGGGCCTCCAGGCACTGCAAATGCATGTGCCGTTTTGTGCACATGGCTCTATTGTGGGTACTGGGGTATCTAATCTTGCTTGGGAGGCCAGCAACCTTCACCATGGAGCCATCTCTCTAGCCTTCCTTTTTTTGGTCTTTTGGGTTGTTTTGTTTTGTTTTTGGAGGTAGGGTCTCACGCTAGCCCAGACTGACCTGGAATTCACTATGTAGTCTCAGAGTGTATTCTTATTTATTACTGGGGGAGAGGGAAGGAGAGGGAGAATGGGCACAACAGGGCCTCCGGGCACTGCAAATACACTCCAGATGTAGGCGCCATTTTGTGCACGTGGCTGCGTGTGAGTTTTCTGCCTGCTTGTTGAAATGTAGGCCGAGCTGGCCATAGTGATGTCACGTTATGGAGGTTGCTCAGTCCTCGAAAAAACTGCTAGTGTATTGTAATGTTAAATGTTAAAGTGATTTCCTAAAATATGTTCCTAAAGTCTAAAATTTCCAAAACTTATTTATCTTTAAATAAAACTTTTCTGTTATTTGTTTTAAGTGTAAAAGGTAACAAATTGGACGTCATTGTTTTAAGAAAAGCGGGAGGAAGAGGAAAATAAAATTCAAGAGAAGAAAATACAGATCTATGGAGGTGAGGGTCAGGCTCTTGAGTGCATTTCCTTTTTCTTTTCCTTTTTATTTTGAATGCACTTTTCTTTTTCTTTCTTTTTTTTTTAAATTTCCTTTTTCTTTTTAGAATGCATTTTTCGAGCAGGAAACTTTAGATGCTGAGCCCTCTCTCCAGACTATACATTTTTTGGAATGGCTGGCTATCTTTTTCACCCTTAGAAATATAGGTAGCCTGGTGAACAAGCTGGCTACTCCTCATTTTGCCTGGCTCCATGAAAACATCAAGCCCTGTGAGTCTGGGTGGGACAGAAAGGCCAAAGAGAGATTGTATGTGTGTGTGTATCTGCCTGTGGCAATGGCAGCCTGCCCTGGGGCAGTTGTTGGGCTCCCATGAGGCAGGCCATGCTGGTTCAGACATCATGTGGAACTTGTTGTTTAGGCCATCCTCCCCGCTGTGCCCCACCCCTAGCAGCAACAGCGTGACTTCTGCTTTTCTTTGAGTTAGGGTCTCACTCTAGCTCAGGCTGACCTAGACTTCATTATGTAGTCTCAGGGTGGCCTCGAACTCATGGACATCCTCTTACCTCTGCCTCCCAAGTGCTGGGATTAAAGTCATGCACCACCACACCCGGCTGGACTTCTGCTTTTATTTGAGGAGAGGGGAGGAGAGAAGAGCGACCCATCCTAGTGATATTAGCCAAATGCTTTCCTGGGACTGGGGTGCCATCTAGAGGTTGCTGTTTGAAACTTGAGACAGTGAAAGTCGGGAAAACAGGCCCTCACCCACACCAGCCACGCTCGTGCAGAGTTCACTCTGTAGCCCCAGAGGGGCCTGGAACTCACGGAAACCCTCCTAAGTCAGCATCTGGATCAAGTGAGCACTGGAGTGAAAGGGCTTCGCCACCATGTTAGGCTGCTTTGTGATCTTTATCAAAATTACTATGTGTCCTTAAAAAAAAGATATTTTCTGAATGGTCAACAGAGATAACCTGTAGGATTTTTCATTCTGTCCTCACACCCCCTTCTTACTCTTACTACTACTTTCTTTTATTTTGTTTTCTTTCTCTTTTTCTTCTTTTGTTTTTTGGAAGTAGAGTCTTACTCTAGCCCAGGCTGACCTGGACTTCAGCCTATGTAGTCTCAGACTGGCCTTGAACTCATGGCGACCCTCCTACCTCTGCCTCCCTAGTGCTGGGATTAAAGGCGTGTGCCACCACAGCCAGATTTTTACTTTCTTTTCTTATCTATCATTAATAGTTATTTATTTAAAGAGATGAGAAATGGTAGACCATGGAGAGAGGCATACAGAGAGATGATAGATAGATAGATAGATAGATAGATAGATAGATAGATAGATAGATAGATAGATAGATAGATAGATGATAGTTAGATGATAAAAAGGAATGGATGAGAATGAACAAATGGTGAGTCTTCTGCCACTGCAAACGAACTCCAGTCTCACGTTTAACCCACTGTTGTGGGTTCCGTGTGTGTGTGTGTGTGTGTGTGTGTGTGTGTGTGTGTGTGTGTTCTTTTTCTTTTTTAAGTATTTTAAATGTATTTTTATATTTGTTTATTTGAGAGAAAAAGAGAGAGAGAGAGAGAGAGAGAGAGAGAATGGGCACATCAGGCCTTCAGCCACTGCAAACAAACTCCAGATGCATGTGTCCCCTTATGCATCTGGCTTTCGTATTTCGCCGGGTGAGGGGAGGGCGTTTGGTGTACATGCCAGCCTTCTACTGTCTCCTACGTACTGTTGGTTCTGTAACTGGAGTTGCCCGGTACTCCTCAGAACCCGCTAAGAAAAAAAATGTTTAGTTTTACACAGATTACTTGTAGGATTTTCATGTGGGAGAATGAATGCTAGGCTCTCCTGCCACTACAAAGGGAACTAACTCAAGACACAAGTGCCACGTCATGTACCTGCTTTTACATGGTTAGTGAGGAATTGAACCCCACCTTTAAGTAACTACAGGATCAACCACGTCGATCTCCCCAGCCCATTCTTTCTCCTCCTCCTCCTTCCTTAAACCGCTGCTGTGATTCTTCTAGTTGCCCTGCAGGTTTTTCTAAGTAAAATAAAACCGACATTTCTTAAAAGCGGAGCTTGCTTTGTGATGGACATGGTATGTTTCTTCTGTCTCTCCTATGGATTTTTAGTTGAACACTCTTAAAGAAACAAGCACTCACAACGTGATGCCCACATGTCAGAGTTCTTCACAATACGTTAGGAAGTGAAAAGAATAAAATGTCTTTTCCATTCTCTCTCTCTTTCTTTCAAGCGGGAGTGTGGGAATGCATAGTGCCACCCGCCACTCCCATCCTGTCACGAGTCTCTTGAGAGAGAGTGAGAGAGAGCCTTTACCTCCTACCCTGTCCTGTACCTCACAGATGCTTTGCCTCTGCCTGCGCCGCCCCCGCCGCCCCTTCTTCCCATTCTTCACTGGGCGAGGGGAGGGCAGTTGGGGTACATGCTAGCCTTGTCTGTGTCTCCTACATAATTTTCGGTTCCGCACCCACAGTCCGTCGGTACCCCAGACACGATTTCTGTATCCAGCAAGGACTCCCCAGAAACAGCTAAAAAGCAGATATCTTGTGGGGTTTTCAACTGGGAGAATGAATGCGGGGGCATCCCACCACTACAAACGGATGATATTTTCATCTTTTTATATTGTTTTTATTGATGGAAGTTGTCAGTTAAAGAAGTCTTTTCCTCCCCTTCCTTCCTTCCTTCCCTCCCTCCCCCCTCCCTCCCTCTTCCCTTCCTTCCTTCCTTCCTTCCTTCCTTCCTTCCTTCCTTCCTTCCTTCCTTCCTTCCTTCCATCGGGAGAGTGTAAGGGACTGAGGGGCTGGTTTCTGTTCTCTCAGGCTGTCTGACAGCTTCATTCATTGAGCTCTATCTACTTTTGGTCTGGAAAGGTGGGTCAGAGGTTAGGGCGCCTGCCAGCGGAGCCCAAAGACCCGGGTTTGAATCCCCAGGTCCCAAAGCACAAAGCGGTGCCCGTGGTCCCTGGGAGGCTGTGGCATGCGACGGTCCCATTCTCTCTCTCTCACCAATAAATGGTGAAATGCTAAAATGAACAAATAGATATATATAATCAATCAATAAAACAACAAATAAATAATTATGATAAATGAATATAATGAACGAATAAGGATCAATGTTAAACAAACAAATATAAATAATAAAAATACCAGGGCATGGTGTTGCACGCCTTTAATCCCAGCACTGGGAGGCAGAGGTAGGAGGATCGCTGTGAGTTCGAGGCCACCCCGGAACTACAAAGTTAATTCCAGGTTAGCCTGGCCCAGAGTGTTGGGACCCTACCTCGAAAAACAAAAAATCAAAAACAAAAAAAAAATAATAATAATAATAAAAATAAAACAATGAATACATATGATAAATAAATATTATAAACAAATCAGTATAAATATTAAGTAAATGAGTATAACCAATAAATAAGAAAAGCAATAAGTAAATATATAGATATATATAAATATAATAAACAAATAAGGGTGACTATTAAATAAATGAACATAAATGATAAATAAATAAATGAATACACATAATAAATAAAATGATAAATAAATATAATAAACAAATAAGGATTAAATACTAAATAAATGAATATAAATAATAAATAAATATAATAAATACATATAATAATCAAATAAGGATAAATATTAAACACACGATTATAAACAATAAATACTAAATCAACGAATATAAATAATAAGTAAAGATATAACAATAAATTAATATGATATGTAAGTAAATGTAATAAATCAGTATGAATATTAAACAAGCGAAAATGAATAATAAACAAAACAATAAATTAATATGATAAATAAGGATAAATATAAAAATGTATATAAATAATAAATAAATAAAATAATAAATAAATATAATTACTAAATAAGTATAATAAACTAAGCAGTATAAATATTAAATAAACAAATATTAAAAATAAACAACCATAATAAATAAGGATAAATACTAAATAAATGAATGTAAATAATAAATGAATATCAATAATAAAGAAATAAAGACAAATAATAATAAATAAATTTAAATAGCAAAGAAATCTAAATAATAATAAATAAATGTAAATAATAAATGAATAAATAACTGTAATTTTGTTTGTTTGTTTTTTGTTTTTTGAGATAGGGTCTTACCACTCTGGCTCAGGCTGACCTGGAACTAACTTTGTAGTCATCTCAGGGTGGCCTTGAACTCACAGTGATCCTCCTACCACGGCCTCCTGAGTGCTGGGATTAAAGATGTGTGTCACCATGCCCAGCAATAACTACAAATTATTAAAGGAAGAAATAAAAATAAAGAAATCTTAAAAGGCCATATGGCTGGCATCCTGGCTCAAGGCCTGTCCAGTGCACAACCTCTCTGTGTGTCTAATAAGTAAATAAATGAAAATGCATATTTAAAAAATACTTTACTTATTGATTAGAGAGAGAGAAAGAGAGAGGGACAGAGAGACGCAGAAGAGAGGAGGGAATGGACACGCCAGGGCCTCCAGCCGCTGGAAATGAACTCCAGACCCATGCACTACATTGTGTATCTGGCTTACGTGGGTCCTGGAGAGTCGCACTGGATCCTTAGGCTTCGCAGGCATGTCCCTTAACTGCTGAGCCATCCCTCCAGCCCGAGTTCATTTGTTTATTATTATTATCATCATCATCATCATCATTATTATGATTACCATTGAGGTCAGGTGTGGCTCTAGGCCAGTCTGAGCCATAATCCACTCTGTCGTCTCAGGCTGGCCACAAACTCATGGCCGCGACCCTCCTCCTCCTTCTAAGCAAGTTGACTGCAATTTTCTTATTTTTTATTTTATTTTATTTATTCTTTATTTATATAATAATTTATCATTTTATTTAAATTTTTATTTTGGTATTTATAATTTATCTTATTATT
>JAEOAD010001856.1:0-82190 GCA_036365145.1 Orientallactaga sibirica | reverse complement strand
TTCCTGACAGAATTAAACCAAATTCACAGCATGTCTTCAATTTCCATGTAGCCCCTGTGCTTTTCCCTGAACTGGTCTTGTCATACCAGAAAAATGGTGCAGAATGCATTGCTGGTGTTGATATCAGGAGGAATTAGTATGTTTTAACCATTAAATGATATTTTGTGATGTCAGGGGTCATTTTTTATTATTTAATTGAGGGTGGAGCATACAATGCTGCACCTGACCTTGTGGGTGGGTACGGGGATGTTGCTGAGCACCCTGCAGTTTCCATGTCATTTTCAAAACTAAGTCTTTCTGACTCAAATTGTCAGTAGGGTGATGAGAATGTCAAGTGCAGTGGTATGGACATGTGAAAGAACCTGAAACTCTCAGGGGAGAATTGGAGCTGATTTTGTTGTTTTTGTTGTTGTTGTTGTTGTTTTGTTTTGTTTTTCGAGGTAGGGTTTCACTCTGGTCCAGGTTTACCTGGAATTGACTATGTAGTCTCAGGGAGCCCTCATACTCATGGCAATCCCCCTACCTCTGCCTCCCAAGTGCTGGGATTAAAGGCGTGTGCCACCATGCCCGGCTCTGGAGCTGATTTTTCATTTTCATTTTTTTTTATATTGTGGTGTTGGGATGTCAAACCCCAGTTCTTACCTCAAGTGCATAATGAATACTTTATTCTGAGACAAATCTGAGAGCTGATGGCCTGGGAACAGGTCTAGGTTACATCAAATATGATGTTTCAACATGGTAAAAGTTTCAGAATTTTTGGTTTCATTTCTTAAGCCTGGTTTCACTCTAGCATGGCTGACCTGGAACTCAATCTGTCAACCAAGATAGCCTCAAACTCACAGTGATCTTCCTACTTTAGCCTCTTTTTGTACTGGGAGTAAAAATGTGGGACCCCCTACCTGACTCATGGAATATTTATGGTAACAGAATGAAAAAGTTATAAATCTAGGCATTTTAAGTACACTCAGGAAACATCAAGGAGGAGATTTCAAAGCAGAGAAGTCTCTGCTAGAGGCCTCAGGTGTTTTGTGATGCCATCCTTAGCCTATGGGTTGGTGGAAACTAAGATGTTTGTTTGAACATTCCAATAAGAATTTTACCTGATAGTAATGGCAATGTTAGATCAAGTGGTGAGGTAGACTATAAGTACTATTTATGGGACTAAAGGTAACCCAACAAAATTAGGTTATAAACCTGTAACAGACAGCTTTCTACTACCACAGACTTTCTATACATTCAATCAGCTATGTAGTATGGTTAACTCAGGAATTACTTTTTTTTCTGGGAACTTGTTCATGAACCCAGAGCTTCACACATCCCAGGTAAACAATGGATCCACCACTGAGCCACACCTCCAGCCTGAAGACACTATTTCAATGGATGAACTAGCAAAATGTGTGTGAGTAGTGAGTGTGAACAAGGGTACTGAGAAGCATGTGCCAAACTGATAAGGGAGCTAAGATGGTGCTTCATAATAATAACTCAGGTTGTCTGGACATGGTTACAGTAAAGAGGTGGGGGACCATTGCATGAAATAGAGAATGCATGGGGAACAGATGGGGATAGGATGTGTGTGTGTGTGTGTGTGTGTGTGTGTGTGTGTAAGTGATCAAACACAGGGCCTTGCACAAACCAGGCAAGTGATCTGTCAAGGGGACAAGTGTTAACAACTGCCCTGTTTCAGTTACCCTCAGAGGTGCCTCATGAGCACATACATGTTCAAAAACCTGTCATCCAGTGGAAAGTGCAGAGCTAGCATATATGTTTCAGAGACTTCAACATGTTACTGTCTTTTGAGACCCTGGGTGTGGATAAGGTGATCTAGAGGGAATGCAGACAAAGAAGTGAGTGCAGTGAACCTGGCTCGGTGGCACATGCCTGTAAACTCAGTACATATGTTGAACATTTTATCTCATGCCTCCACCTGCCAAGTACTGAGTTCACAGGTATGTGCCATCACTCCAGGTCACTTTGAGTCCAGCCTGGGTTATGGGAGTCCCTATTTCAAAATCAAACAAAGAAAAACCACACAGAGAACAAGGAGTGTATGGAGGGCAAGGCCAGGGCAGCAGAGCCTGAGTAGGCTTCATGGAAACTGCACAGGCTCGTGAGTGCACATCCCTCTTTGCAGGCAGTTTTTCTCATCTCTTTTGGCCATTTGGACACTTCTCATTTTCTTTCATGAAACCATCCTCTTCAACTGTTTTTTTCACTATTTTTTCCATTTTGATATTTTTCTTATAAATATTTTATTATTTATTTATTTGAGAGAGATATAGGGAGAAGAGAGAGAGAGAGAGAGAGAGAGAGAGAGAGAGAGAGAGAGCGCTATGGAGGGTGAGAATGGGCGACCAGGGCTTTCAGCTATGCAAACGAACTCCAGATGCATGCACCACCTTGTGCATCTAGCTTATGTGGGTCCTGGGAATCAAATCTGGATCCTTTGGCTTTGTGGGCAAATGCCTTAACCACTAGGCTATCCCTCTATCCTGCATTTTGGTATTTTAATACATATATAACATATTTTGATCTTATGCCTAGAAATCCACTGTCTTACCAGTCTCCACCTCTCACTAACACATTTCTTCATTCCTGTGACTCCCCATCTTACTTTTGTTCCTTTTAAAAAAATGTTTATTATTATTTTAACATGTTTTGTACAGATAAATCATGTATTGGTACCCTTTTTTCCCTCATCCCTGCTCCCACTCCATTAGGGATGCTCCTCAGTGGGGTTGCAGGTATTCCTCATTCCTTTTTTTTTAACCCCATTGAGTTAAATTAGGGTTTCTTGCATGATCATGGTGATTTAACAGGATGGGCAACTTACCAGTAGGTACACAACTGATGAACATGACTCCCCTTTCCCAGCAATCACTAGGTGCAATTAGCTTCTCTAGAGGTGTGGAGTCACATGTATCCTTCCCCCATGAAGGTGATGTATTGACAGGCTTAATGTTTGCAGGAAATTTAAGCTGCTATGAATTCATGGGTGTAATGACTATGTGTACCCCAAAACAGTGGTTCAGAGTGCTCCTCCCCACCACACAGGAATCTCTGCAAGACTCAGGAAGTTAGAGAAACCATGCTCAGGAAGTGGACAAAACCTGAAATGTCCCCAAAGCTCCTAAAATTCACAAGCTGCACAAGCTCCCCTCCACAAGGTTAAATAAACAGTAACAATTTCTGGGAAGAGGAGACATTCCAAATGGTCAAGCCCCCTTCACATTTTACAAACATCTCCAGGGATACAGCTTTCATGAGTTGTCACCCATGGGAGGTGGAACTTTTACCGATGCAGGTACTTTTCAGTCATCCATGTGCCTGTAAATATCTCCTCATCCATATTCCTCTAAATAACCCCAATATACTCACTGGCTCACTGGGCTGGACTTGAATGGCATTATTTCTTTGGTCTGTCATTGGCACCTTATTTGGGGTGAATAAATATTTGCTCACATCTCTGCAGAAGTTGAAGCAATGAGAGTTTGGCTGTGCTATGGAGATGTGTATATTTTTACAGGACATTGCCCAGGACTAAGGAGAGGAGGAGACTATTCCCTTGTCTTTCTTGCCTGCAGCACTTGGTGCACACCTTTGGTCTCCCTCACAGCTGAGCCCCGTGTGCAGGGAGTAATAATGTCAGAACACTTCATGTTCTGTGTACGCACCAAGCCTTGTGCTGCTGGCCTCCATGCACTCTCTCTCCAGAAGGCAAAGCAGTTTTACTCTTATTTGGAGCTAAATTGGAGTAGCTGTCAGGTCTTATCCTCTGTTCCTGGCTATCAAACCCAGGGTCTAGTGTGTGCTAAGCAAGTTCTTTTGCACTGAGCTACACCGTCGGCTCTTTTTATTTTTACCTAGAGGTGAGGTCGCATTATGTATCACTGGCTGACCCCCAACTCAGGATGCTCCTGCCTCAGTCTCCTCTATGGGAATTACAGGTATGCACAATGATGCTCATCTCTCTCTCACATATACTCTTTATTTTTTTAAAAAATATATATTTATTTACAAGGAGAGAGAAAGGGAATGGGCATGCCAGGGCCTGTAGCCACTGCAGATGAACTCCAGATGCATGTCCTCTTTTGTGCATCTGGCTTTATATGGGTACAGGGGAATTGAACCTGGCTTGTTGGGCTTTGCAGGCAAGTGCCTTTACCACTGAACCATCTCTCCAGCCCCAATAGATATATTTAAAAAACATTTTATTTATTTATTTATGAGAGGGGGAGAATGGGCACACCAGGGTCTGTAGTCACTGCAAATGAATGCCTCCAGATACATGCACCTCTGCAGTGGTTTGATTCAGGTGTCTGCATAAACTTAGGTGTTCAGACTGCTAAGTTCCCACCTGATGGAGATTTGGAAATTAAAGCCCCCTGAGGCAGTGTATTGTTGGAGGCTGGCTTCCAGGTTTTATAGCCACTTTCTCCTTGCTGGTGCTTGGCACACTCTCCTGTTGCTGTTGTCCATCTGATGTTGGTCAGTAGGTGTTGTCCATCTTTCCTCATGCTGTCATTTTTTCCCTGCCATCATGGAACTTCCCCTTCAGTTTTTAAGCCCAAATAAAGTGTTTTTTCCTCCTACAAGCTGTTCTTAGTCAGGTGCTTTCTGCCAGCAATTCAAACCTGACTCAAACAGCCATCTTGTGTATCTGGCTTATGTGGGTATTAGGGGAAATGAACCTGGGTCCTTAGGCTTCACAGGAAAGCACCTCAATTGGTAAGCCATCTCTCCAGCCCCATTACATATATTCTTATACATAATGGTGTCTAGTCATTGAATGTAATGTTTAGGATAGTTAATATGTACTTTAGTTTATGTCAGTATGTTAAAAAACACATAATATCAAACTTATCCTTTAAATAATTTTAAGTAGAAACTTCTGGAGCTTGGAATATGTAAGCATCACAACCATCTATCCCCTGAGCTTTTTTCAGCTTCCCAAACAGGAACTGTGTAAATGTACAATTTCTCCACATCCTTAACATTTATTTATTTATTTACTCATTTATATTTGTTTTTCAAGGTAGAGTCTTGGTCTAGCCCAGGCTAGCCTAGAATTCACTATGTAGTCTCAGGCCAGCCTTGAACTCACAGCGATCTCCTATTTTAGCCTTCCAATTGCTGGAATTAAAGCCATGTGCCAACACACATGACCATTTTCCTATTTTTCTGTTGTCTCTTTTTTTTCTAATAATGGCTTCAGTTTTTTATTTTTAAAATTTATTTGAAAGAGAGAGAGAGAGAGAGAGAGAGAGAAAAATATGGCCATTCCAGGGTCCCCAGCCATTGCAAATGAGCTCCAGATACATGTGCCACCTTGTGCATCTGGCTTACATGGGTTCTGTGGAATTGAACCTTGATCCTTTGACTTTGCAGGCAAGTGCCATAACTGATAAGCCATTGCTCCACCCCTGGTTTCATTTTTACTGAAAAAATTGACACAACTAGTGCTGAAGAATTTATTTGTAGTTCCAATATGTGTACAATAATTTGTATTTACCACCACAGTAGCAGGTATCACACATGCATATCATTCATAGGAGCCATGAGAGGCAGCCTGCAGAGTGCAGTGTTGGTGCAGGACTGTTCACAGCCTGCCAGAGAGGGTGGAGCATTGAGGGAAAGAACCTAAATAAGAGAAGAGTGCCAGGGAGGAACAGTGCATGCTTTGAGCTTGTATGATTTGACAGTATAATCTGTACATAATCATCCTTGCTTTAACAGGTAAGGAAGGTTTGGGATGTGGCTCAGTTGGTAGAGTGCTTGACTAGCATGCACGAAGCCCATGTGATGGGTCTGCCCACAGTTAGGTGGGTTCTCTTATGCGGTATTATGCTCTTCCCTGCTGCAGTTCCCACTCCTTTTTGTTAGAGCAGAAAACAGTGTCCCACTCCATCATTCTTTCCCATGTTCTCATTTTGAACTGGATTCTCTTGAAAGATAGGCACTTTTCCTTGAGCCCAGGGGCAGTCTCTGATCTGTGCTCCCCTTTATGGGCCTGGGCTTACAGGTTTTCATGTGCATTCCCAGCTGTTTATGTGGGATCTGAAGATTCAAAAGTGAACTATTTAGGCCCTCCTGTATCCTCATGTTTGCAGAGAAAGTGCACATAATCTCTAAGCTACCTCTTCACTCCTCATACTTACTGTATATAAATCCTGGGGTGGGGCTTTGTGAGTCGTGTCCTCTAGTTACAGTAACTGAATCCATGAAGAGGTGGAGAGCTGCGTGAACCTTCCTCTCCTCCATGGTGGAAAGTTACAGGCCACAGTCATTGATAGTTAAAGGAGATTGGTTCTTCCTTGTATGGAGGACAGATGTCCACCCTAAGGTTTTTTCCAAGCTGCACTCCTCTCTCAGGCCGTTTACCACACTTTTTTCTCATCTCTTGCTTTAAACTGTCAGCTCGAATTACCATCAATTCACAACCCATTCTATGAACTTATTTTGAATGATTTCCACCATTTCTTTTTGCCTTGGTCTCAAGAAAAGGCATCTTTGAAAGTTCCTTCTGGTGATTTCCACAGAACATCCTTACACCTTCTCAGGGACTGTCATTACCTTAGACCCTCAGCCCAGTCTGCAGCTTCTGCCACTGTGCAGAATCCTTCCCTTCTGCATGAAACAGGCTCTCACCTGTGATGGCTGCAGTTCTTCACAGTGGAGCTCCTTGAAAGAGTTAGGCCTCTTCACCGCTGCCTCCCTTCCTGCCTCCAATTCCCTTCACCTCCCACACATTGAGGTTGGGACCCATGTGACATTTAGAGGAATGATGCACTTGTTTTTGCAAAGCAAGCAGAATTTTGGGATGTTTTGTTTATCATTTCTTTTTGAGACAGGGTATCAAGTAGCTTAGTCTGCTTCAACCTCACTATGTAGCTAAAGATTGCCTTGAACTTTATGTTGTAAATATTTATTTATTTATTTATTTATTTATTTATTTATTTATTTAGGAGAAAGAATGGGGGAAGATGGGAGAGACAGATAAATAATATGGGTGAATGAGGGCACTAGTGCCTCTAGCCACTGCAAATGAACACCATCTACATGTGCCCCCTTGTGCACTTGGCTTTATGTGGGTCCTGGGCAGTTGAACCTGGGTTATTTGTCTTTGCAGGCAACCATTTAACTGCTAAGGCATCTCTCCAATCCTGCATTGAACTTTTGTTGCTCCTGTAATCACCTCGTTATTGCTGGGATTAGAGGCAGATAACAGCACTTCTTGTTTTTATAATTATTGGGTATTGAACTCATGGCTCATGCATGTTAGGTAAGCCCTCTATGGACTGAACCACAGCCTCAGCCCTGTTTGATTATTTTTCCATTTTCCATTTAAGAGGTTTATCTCAACCAGATTTAATTTTGGTAGGTCACATAGATCAAGAAATCATACATTTATTTCAGATTTAGACAGGGTTTCTCCTTTGAGCTTGGGATGCCCTGGCTGTCTGATGTCTGCTGTCTGGTTTCCCTCCTTTTTGTTTTCCTTTTCACTGTCATCCCTGTAAGAAGGAGGGGGGCCAAGAAGCTGATTATTATGGGTGACTTGTCATGAGCATGGGGTTGTAAGGATTGTTAAAGTACATCATTTTTACAGAATTGACTTCTTGTTTGATGAGTCAGAGTACACACTTGAGCAGACAGGGATCTATGATTATGATGAGAAGAATACTCATCTGAGGACCCAGTAAAGAGCATAACCATGGAAACCATTTTCCTAAACCTGTCCAAAAGTTGCTCTCATGGATTTTGTTAACCTCTTCTTTTGTTTTGTCTATCTGTTATCAACTAATATTGGAGATGTTTGTAATATTGAAGCAACAACATTGCAGGGAATGGCTGAAAGCTAATATGATGCTTCAATAAAAAAAGTCAATAATGTCTCTATTTTGTAACATTGAGGTTCAAAGTTCTTTCCTTTCTTGGTTAATTTCTGATCAAACTAATGTGGTGAGATCAGCAGTTTTGCTAAAGATGCAGGCCAACTTAGACACTTCATTTTATATCCATATCACAAGGCTTGGAGTGAGCAGGATAAATGCTTTTGTGACTGCTACCTGCTTGTGATATAGGAGGATTAAATTATTATCACACCTGAAGGGCAGACTCCAAGTATTCCAGTGAGGAGTGGTTAGGGACGGCAGTAAGGGGAAGATCTGTCTGATGGGGCAGATTCCAGAGAAGTTAGCAGGCAGGTCTTGAAAGGCCATTTTATTGCAGAGGAAGACCCATCCCCTGGGCATCCACTTGCTTGTGGGCAGGGAGATGTTTTGTTCAATAGAACAATTAGGAAGTGGTTGAAATGGTTTAAGAGGTGTTCAAGGGGGGGATACAATTGATGCCTAGGCAATGTTGTTGGACAACTAGGGTGACTGGGAGTGCTGAATTTGTACAGAGCACAATATGGTCTTGTTTTGTAATTCTATATCCAATGACATTAAGATATTCATTATACTTAACAGATTATTAGCTAATGGTGGACTACAAAAAGAATGTTTGTTCATGATATCAACAGCCAATTGAACCCAGATGTTTTGAATATTTAAGGACTCCAGAGAGCTGGTAGATATGCTTATGTTCAGGGCATCCTTTGAATAGACAGTATCTGTAGGGGCTCTTTTAAAAATATTTTATTTTATTTTATTTTATTTTATTTTATTTTATTTTATTTTATTTTATTTTATTTTATTTTATTTTATTTTTCCAGGTGGGTTGCTGAGCGAAAACAGGGTCTGTGTCCTCCTAAGTAAAAGCAAAAAGAGGATGTGAGCCTGGTTATATGGGAATGGTTAAAAAAAATCATCTTTAAGATCTGGGACAGTAAAGTTGGTTGCAGTAAGTGAGACAGAGGAAAGGAGAGTGTAAGGGTTAGTGATGACTGGGTATGTGGGCATAGTTGTCTCATTTATTTTTCTGAGGTCCTGGACTAACCAAAATGTTCCATTAGGGTTTTAACCCCATTGCTGGGGGTTTTGTGAGGAGAGTTCACAGGTGTTTAAAGTTGGGCCTTTAGGAGGTGGACAATTAAGGGCTTATATCCCTGGAAGCTGGTAAGGGGTAGAGGGTATTGGTCTCAGGTTACATAGGAGTGAGGATTTTTAAAATCAACACAGACAGGCTCTGGTGTTGAGCAATTGAAGGCTGTTAATATCCCAAACTGAGGGGTTAAATGGCAGCAGGGGGAAAGGGGAGTGTTTTGATTCCAGAGGTGCTTCCATGCAGGTTCAACTGGAGATTTAAAACATGGTTATTGTATTGAATGTGGGAATGTGGACCAAGACTTTGAATTTTGACATGACACCCCTGCCAAGGAGAGGAATAGGGTATTCAGGGATGACTAAGAAAGAATGAGTAATCTTAAGGATCCAAATTGGCAGAATAAAGGAGGAGTAGTTCTGGAATTTGAAGGGACACCTGAGGCCTCTTTAACCATCATGTTAGACCTTTGCAGGAATTGAGAAGCAATAGGGAGGCCCCAGTGTCCAGGACAAAAGAGACTTTGTGCCCAGCACTGTCCCAATCACCCTGGGTTCAATGGATGAGTAGGGATTCCCAACTGGAGTGGATGAATCTGGTCCCCTTCATTATACCAGTTGTAGGGTGGGACTTTGAGTATGTATTGGGTGCTCTTTTGGGGCACCAGGGTGTCAACAATGGCAGTCCCATTTCCAATGACCTCATTGTCCAAAGATAGAGCAAGCTTTTGTGGCGGCCAGGATTTAAGGGCAGGCCCTGGCCCAATGTCCTGGCTGGTTACACCTGACACAGGTCCCCGATATCTTTCTTCCATTGTAGGTTTTATTAGAGTGTGATAGGCTTGAAAGCAGGTGTCTATTGAGGACAGAGGCTAAGAGCTGGTATTTTGTTCATCTCTCTTTCTCCTTCTCTCACTTGGCCACATCTTGTCTGTTGTTTAGTCTTCAACTAGTTGTGTTGTTGTTGGGGTCCACTTGATATTGATTTGAAGTATTAGCTTTCTGAAATATGAAATAAGATATAAGAAATCATCTCATTTTTGTGGTTTTTTTTGTTGTTGTTGAATCTTTGCTCTGGGGCCTATAATCTGATTATTTTTGCAAAGGTTCTATGTGTAGCTGAGAACAATGTGTATTCCCTTTTTATTGAACACAATGTGTGTACACATTTGTTCTGTCCAGTTTATCTGTGGTTTAATTTATTTGTTAAGATTCCTTGTTGTTTGTAATTTGAAAGAGCTACACCACGTTATGCATGGCTCATGTTTGCTTTGTATGATGATTTCCATTCACTCTGTTTTTTGTGCAATATTGCTTGATAAGTGTGTTTGTTGAGACAACAGGTTGTTGGGTCTTGTTTCTCAGTCACATCAGCTATACTGCTTCATTGATTTGGTCAATTGAAAGTTATTATTAAGAAGATGTTGCCACTTATGATTTTGTTAGTTGAAATTTGCATTAGCAGTTTGTCTCACTGGCAAAGCCATTCTAATCCTTTTTAACCATATCAATCTAGTCATTAAGAAGCAGCATCTGCTTTTAAGTGAAGTCTATCATATAATCATGCCCACAATATTAACCACCTGATGATCTTCATTCACTATTAAAAGCATAATATATATCTTCCCTTTGATCTTAACAAGAAATTTAAATTAGCATCTGTCACACTCAACTCCACACTGCTGGGATGTACCTGCAAACCAGACACAGATTATGAGAAGAACAGGATTTATTGAAGCTTAGAGTTCCAGGGGAAGTTCCATCACTGCAGAAGAATCTGGCCCCGTTTCCTAAGTCCATGCAGAGGGAAATAACACCAGGAGCACAACAAGCAAAAATAATCCACAAACCTGAGGGAGAGCTCAAACACTCTGCATATCTTTACACTATATTTCAGATCCACTCCCAAACATACCTTAGGGCTGGACCCTAGGATATGCCCACAGTGACACCTCTTTCAAACAGATGTCTTTAAATACAAGAAGCTTTAATAAAAATCCATCTATTTGGGGGGACCCATTCAAACTGCTACAATATCTTTGGAGGTTCAGGAGATGGCTCAGGAGTTAAAAGTACTTGCCTGCCACACCTGCCAATCTCAGCTCCATCTTGTAGATGTAAAGCATGAAACACATGGCAAATGCATTTGGTATTCACTTGTATGGTTTATGTGCATGTCTGGGTAGCTGCCTCCTTATTTAAATTTAGGTCTTCATGCTTGTGCAATATGACCTTTTCATGAAGAACCATACACCTCCTCAAATTTCCTTAGTCTTAGATATGTCTTAGAGAGGTCTATCCAGTGGAAACAAAATAGAACATTTGTATATCAACAATGAACTTATACATCATTGAGATGAGCTATTGTAAAGTTTCATTAAAATAATATATCAAAACGTGAGCCTTGCAAGACAGACTTAGGTAAATGTGTCTTCCTATGTAAGAGGTAGCCTGTAGAGAATAGGTGCCCTTACAAATGAAAATTCCTTTTTCCATGAGTTTTGAAATAGTCAACTAAAATTGTTACTCACATTTTGGAAAGCTGTCTGCACACATCCTTTTAATATAACTCATTTTAAATTAGATGCAGCTCTCCAGGGATTTGAGTAGAAAAATAACATCTCTTGACATTCTGAAGTCTTCTTTTCATGTTTTTTTTAGAGAGGGAGACAGAGGAACAGAGAGAGGGGAGGATGCAGACAGATAGAGAATGGGTGCACCAGCAGCCACTCAGCTGCTGTGAATGAACTCCAGAGGCATGTGCCCCCTTCTGGGCAAGTGCGGGATTGTGCACTCGTGTCACTTTGCATCTGGCTAACTTTGGGACTTGGGGAGATTAGAACTGACATTCTAAGGTTTAGCAGGCAGGTGCCTTAATTGCTAAACCCTCTCTGTAGTCCCTATTCATGTTTTAACAGATAACAGTCAGCAGGTTTCCCAACTATGGGGGGATTTAAAATGTTGAGTGGGCCATCAAAGAAGTGGGCTGGAGAGTGTTTAAAGGCACTTGCTTGCAAAGCTTGATGCACTTTAGAGGCTGAAGTAGCAAGATTGTTATGAATTTGTGATGCAGAATGAGTTATATTTCGCCCTGGGCTCAAGTGAGACCCTGCTTCATAAAAAGCCAAAAAGAAACTGAGAAAATTTCTTTGATAAAACACATAAATCTTAAGACATGATAGGAGGGTGTACATGTGTAGCAGAAAGCTTCAGGTTCACTGAGATGAACTTCCAGAGCAGGCACAGTTAGGGAGGAAGGGATATTATTTATTGAAGCTTACAGATCCAGGGGAAGTTCCATAATGGCAGAAGAAGCTGGCCTGCTCTTCACAGGACCAAACACAAAGAGCAAAAACCAGAGCCACACAGCACAACATAACTCAGGAACTCTAGCTAGGCACACTTTGCATATTTTTAGATTGAAATCTCAAACCCAGCACCACACTTTAAGATCCACCCAGTGACCTTGCCTTCAGCCAGGTGCATGCAGATGCAAACAACAAACTAATAAACCACTGAATATATTCAAACTACCACAACATGATAATTGGACTTCTCTGTTACACAAAGCAGATTCTGGTGCCAGAAACCTTACTGAATGGTCTCTGCAAGGGCACATGCCTGTAAGCTTTTGTATGAATCCCCAGACTTATGGAGTATTTTTTTATTTGAGAGAGAAATAGGGAGAGAGGGAGGGAGGGAGAGAGAGAGAGAGAGAGAGAGAGAGAGAGAGAGAGAGAGTGGGCATGCCAGGGCCTCTAGCCACTGCAATCAAACTCCAGATGTAAATGTCCCCTTGTAGATCAGGCTTATGTGGGTCCTGGAGAATTGAACTAGGATCCATTGGTTTGCAGGCAGATGCCTTAGCCACTAGGCCATCTCTCCAGCCCCATCGAGGCTTTTTGAACCTCCCACAAGACCTCAGAGCCTAGTGAAGGGATTAAAAAATTAGTTATTCAAAATTAATACTTTCTGTTACTTATCTAAATAAGAGTTTGACTTTTATATTTTCTGGCATTCAAATGGTAATATACTTTCCTGTATGAATATAGAATGTAATAATACATCATATTATTTGTTTCATGTAGAAGTGTATGTAACAGAACTAACCAATCAAAAGGTGATCCTGCATTTTATTTTGGAGGTCTTGACCTTTTTCAGATCTGCAGATAGAAAACATTTTCAGTTCTTGCAAATTGTAAATTTCTGGTCATCAAACAATTATTTCTAGTCTTTCAAAATTCCTTTTTGGCTTTTTTTTTTTTTTTTTTGGTCAGCCCTCTGCTTTAATTTGCAGACTTCTTTTAATCTCCTGGATCTATGTGATCAGCATGAATAATGATAATTCTCCAATCTTCTAAACCTAAGGGCCAAGATGTAATCTCAAGTTTATGGCTGAGAACTCCCTGCTTTCCTCATCTTTGCAGTTCTTTTTTCTTCTTATCTGGTTTTCATTACTTGACTGAGTCCCATTGTTATTGATCCATTCAGGGAAACTTTCAGTCAAAACCTTGTCTCCTTACAAGCTCTGCTGTACATCCCATTTGCAGAGCAGTTTTCTGCCTACTCAGACTCTACTCTGGTGAGGTGCATGCGTATTTCCTTGAGATGAAATCTCTCAGTGAAACTGAAGATGCTTTTTCTAGTCAGATTGTTAGACCACTATGTTGTAGTGATTATTTAGTTTCCAAACTCTCAGTATGGGTCACACGAATGTGTGAACATGGCTGGCTTTTATGTTGGTGTCAGTATTTAACTCAAGTCCTCATGTCTGTATATACAGCACTCTTACCTGTTGAGCCCTTTTCCCAGTACCTACCATTTGCCCTTCTTCAATATCTCATCTGTTCCACCAATCAGGAACAGCTGAAGAATATTCAAGGAGGAAGTCCCATGTTGGCATCAACAATTTGTAATAAAATGTATTTTGGTGTGCCAAAGACAAAACAAGAATGACACTGACATAGAAGTGAAAGATTTACTTGAAGCAAAGAGAGTGAGTATAAGAGTTACTTCCAATATGCCATTTTTGAAGAATGGAAACATGGGGAGTTTTCTCAGTGGGCCATTACATATTCATGTAGAAAATCATTTTAACACTGGGTACCTGTATATGCATAGTCAGTTGTAGAGAGTGATTCTGACCTTGCTATGTTTACAATCATAATTGAAGATGGTAGACACTTATTGGGCATGCTTAGCTCAAAGGCAAGAAATTCATGTTCTTTTTTATGTTCTTAAAAAGTATTCTTGTTGACAATTTTGATAAATGTACAGAATAAATTTTGAACATAGTCCTTTCCCATTACCTTCTCTTATCTCACATCCCCATTCTTCTGAACCCCTTCCTCTTTCCAAATAGACCCTCTACTGTTTTAAAATATATGTTTTGTTGACAAGGAACATCAGTGGGGGGAATGGGTGGACCATGGTCTCCTGCCATTGCAAAAAAAACCCAATACTCATGCACTAACTTGTGCATTTGGCTTTGTGTGGGTACTGGAGGTTTCAAACCCAGACTGTGAGGCTTTGCAAGCACATGTGTTGAACTACTACAGAAATCTCTTCTGTAGTCCTGCATACTGTTTAGATGCCCTTTTTATCCTCCTTCACCATTCTATTTAGAAAGATGGTGAGCCCAATACTGAGCAGGTCCTGTTCTGATAATAGTTTCTGTGGGGTCATGAATGCAATGACCACATTCTGTCTAGAAAACAGTGTCCACACCATTCTGTACCATCCATAAGAATGGTGTGAGTTATGATTGTTCCTCATTGTCTGAGGATGAATAAGGGACTGAATGGTCTGTGGAAGGTGGATGTGTATGAGGAAGACAGGCCTTACTAGTGTGAAGGGTGAGTTCATGGTGTGAGGGATGAAGCAAGAAACAGGGGGACAATACAAGAGATTGAGTGTCCAAGACTAGTTCCTAAGGGGGTGTGATTGTCTAAGATGATTTGACTTTCTGAGAAAGCATGTGAGGGTGTCAGAGATGGTCATATAGAGGCAGTTGGCATCTGATACATAAGATATCTGAAAAGAGTTTGGAGGGAAAAGGTGATTTGTTGGTGATCTGAGTCAAAAGCCAGTTTTCAGGAAGGACCGAGGTTTGAGTTTTGTAAGAGTCAGAATATACATGGAGATGTTTCTGCCTAATTATTTATTTGAGGCTTATAAATTCTAGGTAAAGCTTCATTGTGGTAGAAGAAGCTTGATCATTTCATCATATATGCACAGCAGAGAATGGAAGAGTGCAGCCAGAGACCAAGCCAGCTTAGAACATACCCTATGTGTAGGTAAAGGATACTCTGCCAGTAGCACACTCTCCTAGTAGGGCTCTGCCTGCAGGAGACATAAATAGGAAGCTTAATTTTAATCATAATGAGACTCTGCCTCAAAAATGTATGCATACATAAGGATTAGATAGAAAGTAGGATTTGTTAGAAGCAGAATAACTCCATCTTTGGACTCTGACTGCCATGTCATTGTGACCCTTTGTTTCCTAAGAGTGATCCAACCACCCCTCCCAATTATTACATGCTTGGAATAACCCAGATAATCTATTGCCATTTTAATTTTACTGGAATTGTCCAAACTGCCTGTCTGATTATTACCTCCTTAAAGTGGCCCAACCCTGAGGCAAGGGGAACCACCTAGTGAAGAATTCCAATTCCCACATCCTCCCAAAATATGCTCTAGGGTTTTTGACCAGCATGATCAGAGCCATTCTCAGGATGCCTTGAATGAAGTCTGTTCATGTCTTTCCTGTCTTTTTTAATATAACTATGTATTTTATTTTTATTTACTATGCCATCATTTTCAGGAAGAAAACTTTACATCTGGTTTTGTAATTCATTTTACAGGCAAATTAAAATATACATTATGTACTTTGAACTGGTTTTTAAATCATCAGGAAAACAACACTGCAGATATTACTTCTGGTTTTAGTTAGTCATGACTTAGATACTCAGGAGTCATAACATAGACTGTAAGTTCTCAAGGCCAGCATCATTTCATTGTGGCAGGCAATGCTCCATCAAGGAGAAAGGGGACAGCTTCTCCCCAACAAGGTGAAGACATAATATTTAACCAATAACATAATTACAGAACCCTCATAATTAGATCTAAATGTATTTTCTCAAACTGCTGCAGCAGAAAATTTAAAGATCAATAGAACACAGAACTTAGGCATCAGAGTTAATAAAAACAGCGAGGCCATCATCCCCATGGATAACATAATGTATGCGGATTACAGCTATGATTATCTTCAGATGTGTGCACAAGCATGCAAACGTAACCACCCAAGTTAAGTCAGTGACATGAGAGCCAATGGTGTAGGATGAAAAGAGAGCAGAAAAGGTGCTGCAGTTGTATTGACCTTCAGTGCAGGCCTGCTTGACCCCAACGTGCATCCTGGATCACAGAAAACCATCAGTACAACTCTGGTCAGAAAGCAGGAGTGCAGCTGAGACAGGAACATCATCCATGTCACATGACCTTTAGCAGTGATGGCTACAGGGGGCCACATTTGCTGATGAATTGAGTGAAATAATTCAAGGGACAGTGAACACTGAGAGAAAACTCAGTGCTGTCATGAACAGACTGACATGGCAGAGATATGATTGTATGATGGGTTGTACTGATCTCTTCATACAGCAGCAGGAACAGAGAAAGCCATTTCACTCAACAAAGCCACACCCAGGAGGAGGCATTTTGATATCTCAGGCACAACTCCAAGCAATTAAGCTCAGTTAAAGTGCTTATCTGATATTTTCTTTCATATTCAGATTTTTGCTTGATAAAAATGCTTAGTAAATTCTCTAATATCTATATAAATACAATAAACAGTAGTTTATATGTCTCAAATATTGCACAAATGAAAAAGAGACTGCAAAAAATAACAGAAGGATGGCCTCAGTTGTTGGAAACAGCCTATGTCACACATCTCTATCATTCTTCATTTGATGTTTTAAAACTGCCTGTACTTATGTCAAGAAACATCTTAGGCCAAACTTCCTTTGAAAAAAAAACTTGATATTCAGCTGGATTATGTTGTCCAGCTCTTAAGAAGTTGAATCAGGATGATTGTGAGTGAACTCAAGGTCTACCTGGGCTACTTAGTAACACCCTGTCTCTAAATAAATAAATAAATAAATAAATAAATAAATAAATAAATAAATGGCTTCCATTAAAAGCCAAATATTTATTTCTATATACTTTCTCTTTCGTAAATGTGAAACTTAACCAACCCTTCCCTGGGACTTAGATGTCATAAGCTTCAACCATCTGCACTGACACAATAAAGAACAAATGATCTAAGGTTCTGTGGGGGAAGACTTGGCACTGTGCTGACTTACAGAAGCAAGAGACAGATCAAGCAACTAATTACTCAGCAGTGCTACATCCTCACATCCATAACAGGCAGACAATACAATTCCTACAGCTTTTTTGGGGGGGGAGGGTCAAGGTAGTGTCTCACTCTAGCTCAGGCTGATCTGGAATTCACTATTTAGTCTCAGGGTGGCCTCAAACTCACAGTGATCCTCCTACCTCTGCCTCCCGAGTGCTGGAATTAAAGGTTTGAGCCACCATGCCCAGCTTTCCTACAACTTTTAAAGAAAACTGCAAGCAACACTTTGTATTATTTGTGTAATAATACAAAATATTTCCTTTCCTAATCTACTATGCTTCAAACTTATATTGATAAGGGCTGGAGATGTAGCTCCAGCACCATATAACCCAGATATGGTTGCACGCAAGTGAAATCTAGCATTTAGGAGGGAGAGGCAGAAAGATCCAAAGTTTAAGGTCATCTTCGGCTACACAGCAAGTTTCATAGGCCTGGGCTACATATAACCCTGTCTCAAAACACACACAACACACACATGCGTGCACACATGTGCAAACATGGGTCAGGAGGGAGGAGCCTATTTCATATTAAGATTATGAAATAAAGGTAGAGAGAAGTTAAACTGATGAACAACATTTCTGCACTAGTGGGGATCAAAATCAGAAGAATCAAACTACTGCCGTCAACATTTCTATATAATAAACAAAACATTTCCCTCAGATTAGAATGTGAAAATCGATTTAAAATGTAAAAGTTTTCCCTAAGGTTAAAACCAATCTATAAAATAATATTTCCTAAGATCTAGACCAAGTGCAAGTCAACCAAAACTCTACTAACTCATTAGCACACGTTCCTCTAGGAAACAGATTGTGATAGCATCCGATGTGCAATGTAATCAATTTCCTGTCTTCTTTAAAGTGAGAAAACACGTGTTCCACATAGAGCTGCAGCTGACTGGCTCACTTTCATGAACAAAGAAGTGCTTCCTTCACTGATAGGTGTGATTGCCTCTACACAAACAGTACCTCACTGTGTACAGGCCTTTCTGAACCTGATCCCTTCTGTGGCAGAAATGCTAGGCTTCCTCACCTGTGAGCGACCCCAAGGAAGGCTTGTACCACTGAATGGCAGACTCACCTAAAAAGTCTGAAGCTGAGGGAAGATGACATCAAAATGGTAGTGAAGAGTACTTTGGAAATTTCTACTAAAGCACCTGAGACATTCGTTCTCTTATAAAAAGGGGAAGAAACTGTTTACCTTGTGCACTTTTTAAAGGAATCCCTAGAAATTTGACTGACTTTTTGGCCATGACTCTTTCATGCAGTTTTCAGTTAGCTAACCAAAAATTGACTTTTAAAATTATCTGCCTAAAAATATTAATTTAAACTAAATAATGCATTGGTGACTAGCCTAAAGATAACATGATTTGGGAGAACATAAGTTAAATTTACTGAACTATTTGGCACGTGACTTAGAGCATAACTGGGTTCCTGCACATGGTCATTGGGGTGGGGGTCTCCCAGCTGCCTTCTGTAAAGTATTAAAGTAAATGAGCACACTGCCTTTGAAATACTGTTTATGGAAATACAATCTATTTTTCTTTCCAAATGTACTTTTCATGTAACAGTCATTCAAACATATACCAATAGAAAGAAAAATCTAAGAAACACAGAAAAGCAAACATATTGTGAATTCCAGGGTGAACAGGCATGAGTGATGGTGCTCCCTCAGGCCTTGGACAGTCCATGATGCTGATGGCTGCTTGGGGCCAGGGGACCATGCAGGAGTGGCTGGTGATGTGACAGGCAGGTGTTTCCCTCCCTGTCCCCCTAACATCCTAGACCCCTTGGCCATACTTTTTTTTTTTACATCGTCTGTCACCACTGGGCACAGTGCAGCCACACCTGCAGCCCAGGGGCAATGGCAACCTCAGCAAGATTCTGTCAAATTTTAAGAATATATGCACCCTATAGCAGCTCATAGAAGAAAAAGCACAAATCAAAACACTTTTGCGTTCCAAGTTGCCAAAGTATGGAGAAAAATCAGAAAGAAGTACACTGCAGCCAAAGCCAAATGGGACAGCTGTTACTCTGCCATGAACCTCCAAGGGTAGTAATGCCAAAGGCTCTGTAAGAAATAATGCCTCTGGGGCAAGAGAGATGGCATAGCAGTTTAGGTGCCTGCCTGCTAACCCTACGAATGCCGATTCCAATCACCAGGTCCCATGTTTAGCTAGATGCAAAGTGATGCAAGGGTGCAATGCTGCACTTGCCCACAAAGGTGCACACGCATTTGGAGTTCATTCACAGCAGGTGCGAGGCTGCTGGCATGCCCATTCTCTCTCTCTCTCTCTCTCTCTCTCTCTGTCTCCCCCCCCCAAAAAAAAAGAAATAATGGCTCTGATTATTCACTGGCCCATTCATTTACTTGGAGAAAAGCAAATAAATACCAGCTTGGTACACAAAATACTGAAGAACTCAACAATCCTCAAAGTTCACATGAGAAATTAACTGACCCTGAAAACATGCTCCTCCTCAAGGATTGTTTTCATAAAAATGGGATAAAAGGAGGTGTGGAAGGTGTTTCTTTATTCACATCAAAGCTAGTAAAACCATGTGTGATGTTTGTGTCATCTACAGAGGACTTAAACCACAAGCCTTTTCCTGGGCCATCCAATCTGGGTAAATTCACAAAAGGCACATTTCTGGGCAGGACTTCATATTCTTCAGTCAATGCTTCCAAATCGCAGTTGAACATATTTTATAGGTACCGATCAACTGGCAGCATGCAAACGCCCCAAGGAAGCTCCTGTACCACCCAAAGCAGCTCCAGAGTGAGCCTGGCACAGTCCCCAGACAATATTAAATTGATTACTTGTGAAAAAATGGTAAGGTCAAAGAGTTTCACACATTCCATTCAGAATTCATTCCTCCCTCCTTCATCTATCACCAGATCACATTCCTTCAACAGAGCTGTAGATCTTACACAGCTGAACCCAAGCCAACAGCGGCCCAATTCAAGTGCCTCTCCAGTCTAGTATGCTGACACAACATTCCTGGCAGTCTGAAGTGCTCAATGGGAACTAACATTTGGGAGTATGGATTTAATAGACCTTATGTTTCTGGTGGAAAGAAGTTGGGTTTACAAAAGGCCTAGGTGTAACTTCCACTTTGCATTACAGGATGGTCTATCCCACTCTACTAACATCTAGCCAACCTCCATTTCGTGGAACTATGACAGTTGACGATAATAAAAGTTCATCTGCTGACACATGTGTGGAGGAAGAGGGTGACACATTGACTTAAGCATAGCACCACTAGTAAGGCCCGAGAACTGATTGAAAATGAAAGCTATAGAAGAAACAATGATCAGACCATGAAGCCTGATGATCAAATTCAATACCTGAATGATGAGGATGATGTGGATGATATCTCCTTGTCATCATTGCCATCTTCTGAAAAGGATAATTTAAGTGAAGAGATGATTTCATAGATATAGGAGACTCCAATAGAACTAGAATAACTCCAGAGGAAATTTCTCTCAAAGAAGGAAAGCAAGAATCTATACCGTCAAAGGATATATATAATTCTCCTAAGGAAAATGAAAATGCATTCACTAAAACTGATGAATGGATAGATATAAGTGTCTCAACATGCATTTTAAAGTAAATCAATATTGAAATACTTGTATGTATTAACTTTCTGCTAGTATCCTGTCATTTTATTTTCCATGTTTCCCAACACAACCCATGTGAGTTTATGAAACATTCTCCTAATGAACATCATGCATGTTGTCACTCATACAAGAAGAAATATGTGGTATATGTGCAGGAGTGTATTTTCAGGGTATAATATGATGTTGGAAGGAATATATGTAAGTAGATTGGTTGTGTTTAACAATACAGACTAATTGTTCAGAGATTCTAGGTTTAATAATGCAGATTGCCTGATTAAAATATTTGGCAAGTTTATTGGGAGGGTTGATTGGAGGATGGGTCAAAAGTTTCCCTACTGTGTATACCTGGAGATGTCTGAGTTCCCATTTATGAAAGAAGAACACACTCTTGTATACTAGTAGATGAGATTCATTGTCTAACCACACTGTTGAACTATATAACAATTTGATATTTAAAGGCTGAGTAGTAATGGGAAAAATACTGCCCTTTAAAATCTTCCTTATTTGTAACTGTCCTAAATATATCCAGTGTACCATGATGAAAATCCTTTCCTACCAACCTCTATTTTCTTCCACCAAAATACAATCTACATTAATTCCCTTCTCCTTTACAATTAATCTCTCTTCTATTTTAATTTCATTTATTTCCCTCTTATTGTGCAAGTTTTGTGTAGATAGCATCAGCCACTGTGAGGTGGTTAATATCAAAGGCAATTTTTGTCTAGAGTTTTGTCATTTACAATTCTTTATGGTTTCACTCTAGTCAAAGCTGATCTGGAATTCACTAAGTAGTCTCAGCATGCCCTAAAACTTGTGGTGATCGTCCGGCATTTGCCTCCCTAATGTTTGGATTAAAGGCCTGTACCACCATACCATACCCTGCTCTCCCAGTTCTTCATCCACCACTTCCACAATGGTTCCTAAACCTTGGAGTATGTGATAGCGATGTCTCATTTAGTACTGAACATTCTGTCAATTCTCAGCAATTTGGTGTGCTTTGAATCAACCCAATCATAACTGCCATTAGAAAAAATAGGCTTCTTTAGCCCAAAATGAGAGAACCCGTAATATATGGGCATGAACATATTTAGAAGGCAGTTTGGTGGGAATAATATATCAAATTAACAATACAAGAAAAGTAGTTCTCCCCTAATATGACCTGCTGTGGTGGTTTGATTCAAGTGTCTCCCATAAACTTAGGTGTACTGTGTGTTTGTGTCCCCTGCTGGTGGCAATTGACAATTGAAGCCTCCTGGAGGCACTGTCCCTTGCCAGTGCTTGGTAGACTCGCTTGTTATTGTTTTGCAACTGATGTCATCAGGGAGATGATATCCACCATCTGCTCATTACATCATTTTCCCCTGCCATCTTGGAGCTTCCCCTCAGGTTTATAAGCCAAAATAAACCCGTTTTCCCCACAAGCTTCTCTTGGTGAGCTGTGTTCTGCAATCAATGTGAAACCAAAAGCAAAAACTCCCCAGTTATGTGCTGTTGATTAGGTATTCAGTACCAAGCAGAAATTCCCTCTTATGGAGTAGACCTCAAGTCTAATCAGAGAGAAGTTGGTTTCCCCCATAGTAGGCAAAGTAGTATTGTATCAGTGAATACATTTGACCTCGTTGATCATCAGTAAAACTTGCATAGTTCACCACAGAATAACATCATTGATTACTTTTCTCTGGCAACAGGTTACATAGCTCTTTCCAGTACATTGACAGCCAGCTAACTGGGTGGAGGCTTCCAGCTTTGCTGCAGCTTGATTTCCCAGTGTCATGCATATCACACCTGTGGAGTCCTTAGCAATAGAGTCTTACCATCTGATTCTGACAGATAACCAAGGGTCTTGACAATGCCTGCAATATTCTATGGCATCAGTGGACTTAATAGCTAGCAGTCAGTGGAAGCCTATCCACCCTAGCATAGAATTTTTCTACTAACAGTGCTTTGCTTCTGGGTACAGCAACATCTATGTCCATGAGGTACTTCTGCTGAAACTCTATATTAACATATATATTACTAGCTAGCAAAGAAATAGGTTTTAAATATCATTGATCTCTTAGTAAACCACTAGCATTCAAGATAAGTGAAAAAAATCCTAATTTTATCACATTTTTATTTGTAACATAAATTTGAGCCAAGATGTTTCAGATTGTGTGTGTTCATTGAATTGGAGTTGCATGGCATAGTGTACACAGTGCAATGTGTTGTATGGGTTTCCAACATAAGCTGCAGTGCAGTTGACTAGCAACATTGTAGATTGGTTCCAAAACACCTTGAAGTCATTGTTTATAATATATTTTATTCTGAATTAATATTTAGTTATTGTTTGCACAGAATCCTTTCAGGTTTGCCATAATTATTATGACCCCTACATTCATGATCAGACTCCTTATGGAGTCAAAATTCTCAACTTTATTAAGAGCTTCTATTACATTATTAGTGTTAAGTATTGAACCCATGGCCTTGTATCTTCTGGGAAGACAGTGTACCACAATGTTATGACACAAGCTCTAATATATGCCTTTACATTCTATTGTCTTTAAAAAAAAACTTATTTGTTTGAATCACTACAGCATGATAGAGGTATGATATTTATTTTGAGTCTTTTATTCCATGATATAGCATATAAACTTTGTGCCTATTGAATAACGGTCCCTGCCTAGATGCATATAGAAGAGTAAAGTCTAATTTTCTAGTCCCTTTTGTAGTCTTGGGTTGAAGAGAAATATCTCATTATAGGAGTTGGTGTCATTTGAAGACATAGCTGTGGACTTCACCTGGCAAGAGTGGAAGTACTTGGATGTTGTTCAGCAAAACCTTTACAGAGATGTGATGCTGGAGAACTACAGAAGCCTGAAGTTCTTGGGTGAGTTAAACTCCCATGAATCTCTAAGTAGCAATTCCTTTCTTTTTGGTTGGTAAGTATAGTCATTATTACAAGTATTTAGTATTGTTTTGATATAGTACTCTTAAACTGACATGCTTAATGGAACATATTATATTGAATGAAGTGGCTTCACAGCACACACAGATAGTAACAAGAGTGTCAGATCAGGCATTAGTAGTGGGGAGCACTCAGAAATTCTTGTAGCTATTTTGAAATACTATGTGTGTTGCCAGATGCATACTAACCTATTACTGTGATATACAACGTATGAAGTTATTTCTTCAAAATGCACCTAGTTAATACTAACCATGCTTATTCCATCCCTTTTCTTCTACTCATTTTACATATTCTAATTACTTGTTGTGTTTTCTCCCTCTGTTATGTAAACTGGGATTTGCAAGTATAATGAGAACATGCATAACTTTTGTTTCTGTGTTTGTCATACTTCATTTATATCCCATGAATTTTCTGGGGGAAGTGAAATAACACCTATTTACTCCAGTTATAGAGGGATTTGATAGCACAAAGGAAAATCATAAATTCCCCTTTCTGAATGAGTTTATTGGGTTACTTAGAAAGGAACTGCTTGTGTGATACACATTTGTACTGCCAAGAAATCAAAGCATAATCTGTTTTTATCACTTATCTACACATTACCAATTGGAATATCAAGTGAGAAAGTTATGGCATTTATTTCTGGTGGTTGAGTATTGATACCATTATCATAGATTTATGTAAGTCTTGCAGCTTTCTTGATTTCTTTGATATAATTTTGTTGAAAATCTCTTGGAAATCTGTAGAGCTGCTTTGATTTAATATTACAGTCATTTCAAAACCAGAGGAAATACATGTATTACTTCACATAATGTGTACAGTTATGTTCATACCACTATTCTTTTTTTTTTTTTTTTTTTTTTTTTTTTTTTTTTAGGTAGGGTCACACTCTAGCACAGGCCGGCCTGGAATTTACTCTGTATTCTCAGGGTGGCCTCGAACTCATGGTGATCCTCCTACCTCTGCCTCCTGAGTGCTGGGATTAAAGGTGTGAACCACCATGCCCAGCTCCATACCACTGTAATGCCCAGTTCACGGCACCCCCAGTGACCACCAAGGATAACCAAACACGTATGCAAACCCAAACAGTTTTATTTGGGCTTAAGCTTGGTCTCCTGACTTCACCAATGTAGTGGATCAGTGCAAGAGCCCCGAGAAGCAGAAAAGTGGGCTTTTTATTGAGGTTTGAGCAAGGAAGAGAGGGCTATCACCTGTGCAACTACATCATTGGCTAATTTGAACAGTAACTGTACTTGGGGGTTCCTGATTGGTCTTAGTGTTTTGGCGGGCTAAGTCTAGGGTAATTTCTAACTTAATTGGCTCAGCAAGTGGCTGTTACATTTGAACAGGTTGGCGTGTGCGGTTACATTCATTTGATTGGTTGACATTTACAAAACTCTGAGACAGTGGATCTTATTGGGCCATCCGACCCATGACTGAAATAATGTTGAGTCATACTCACACAGCAAGTTTATGGTTTTTCCTGGTACTGCTTGTTCTTCCCTAGATTCTGGGAACTTGCCCCCATGTCCTACAGAGTGACTGAGGCCTGTCATGGTGCTGCTCTGGCCTGGGTCTTTCATTCCCCCTCTCTTTGTACCTAAAGGGGAGCCATTCGTGGGTCCCAAAGGCCATCTAGTTTTCTCGCAGGTGGTATTGAGCCCTGAGAACCATTAGTTGAACTGTATTAATTCAGTCTTTGACAAAGCTAACTAGTCTATTAAGTATATACGGTACTAGAGTAATTGTGATCAAGAAAAGAGGTAGGTGTCCTATTAAAGCAGATATTAAAGTGGTAAGCTGGGGGAATAGTTGAATAGGGACTCAAACCATCCCTGAGAGTCCTCGCATTCTTGTTTTCTCCTTGCCAGACCTTCTCGGACCTTTGCCATATTGTCTTTAACCACACCTGAATGATCAACATTAAAAAAGCATTCTTCACCTAAGGCAGCACAGAGGCCACCTTGTTGGAGGAAGAGTAAGTCTAGGCCTCTCCTATTTTGTAATACCACCTCAGATAGGGAAGTTAGAGACTCTTGTAAATGAGAGATAGAAGTTTCTATTCTTTCTATGTCTGCATCAATAGCCATCTGCAAGCTAGAGTAATAATTTTTCTTGGTTTCTGTACCAGTACCTACTCCAGCCAACCCAGCTCCCACTATAAGGCTTAGAGTAAGGGCTGTGATAGCCTCTCGTTTGTGTCTTTGAGCTAGGGGTTGTTCTAGTCGGGCAAACAATTCATCTTCTGTATGATACAGGAGTCTAGGTACTAGTCTAACTAACACACAAAAACCTTTAGTGAAATTAAGAACCCCTAAGTGGACGCAGGGAGTTAACCCTGTGGTGCACGCCCACCACATATTAGTGGGAGGAATTAGAAATGTTAGATGGCTAGATTTAGAATTGGGATTGGGCAGTAGAGTTGAAGTTGGGATGGTAATATTACAGAGATGTGTCTGGCCATAGGGCACAGTTCCTATACATAGTCCTTGTCCAGTTACAGACGTCAAGGTCAGTTGAGCTTGTTTTTGCTGCCATCTACAGGTAGAAGTGTTAGCAGCACTTGTATAATTACCAAGTCCGGCAATCCCTTAATAGTATGTAAGCTGGATGTCATAACAAAGCCAATAAGCAGTAGTCAGGTTAGGGGCTGAAGCATTCAAAAAGCGAAAAGAGCAATCTATGAGGTCAAGCAGGGGATGTACTCCTGTGGTTTGTTCTGAAGGAGGGCTAAGATAGGTAGGTGACAGGGTGTGGGTAATGGTCCGGGAAGGAGAAATAGGCAGGAGGGAGTGGGTAGTAGGTTAGGAAGAGTGAGTGGGAAGGATTGGGGGCTCGGGAGGAAGCGGGAATCATGGCTTAGGTGGGACCAGAACTTTATTAGGTCCTATAGGTTGTGGGGAACTTAATGGGGTAATTCTCATCTGGAGGGTGAATAATACTCCCCAATCCTGCCCAGATTTATATAGTCTGAGACCCCATGTTTTTCCAGAGCCCCACCCAATGGGCTTCTTTCCTGATTCTGTAAATCTAATGAGTGTGGGATTACACCATTTTTTAGACAATCAGAATGTGTAGCTTCATACCCAATCTGAGATCCCCAGGGATCCCTTTGGAGAGTTGTGAAATTACCCTTGTCTTTTTGGGAACCTTCCCAAGTAAAAGTACCAGTGGATTCACATCCCCAGGAAGCACAGTAACAATCAGAGATCTAACCGCATTGTCTTTTCTGTTCTTTTGTTCTCTTTATACCTGGGGCAGACATATATGGTCAGGGTCCCTGCCTGCTTCTGGTAGCTGGATGTTTACATCCAAACTCAGGAAAGGGTACTTGGTTACTAGGCTCCCAAGTTTCTTCAAAAAGATCACATAGGTCGAAAATGAGATCTCTCCACCAGGCCCCACGGGGGGGCTGTGTGGGAAGTGGAATTAATAATAGTCCCTGATGTGGCATTAGTTATTATCCAAGTGGTATTTACGGGGGCATGAGGGTTAGAGGATATACATACAGTTTGTAATAACAGAGTCACTAGGACGCTGAAGCTTGAGTTTGAGTGGCGACTTTGGGTCTTGTCGGACTCACCATTCTGGTTGATGACTTTTGGTTTCAGCCAGTGGGTCTGCCGAGTGAAGGTGTGTGTGATGAATCCAAGTGGCAATTCTGTCTACCTTGACGGCGGTGGGGGTTGTCAAGATAATGACGTAGGGTCACTTCCAGCAAGGCTCTAGTGTCTTACCCTGATGACGACAAAGACCCAATCCCCCGGCTGGTGTGCATGTGTTGGGGAAGGATGTCCAGTCTCATATATGGCTTTTAGGCGAGGCCACACTTCCTTGTGAGTTCTGATTAAGGATTGAAAATACTCACGTAAATTTTTTAAAATTTTTTATTTTATTTTATTTATTATTATTTTTGGAGAGAGCCACAGAGAGAAACAGATAGAGAGGGAGAGGAAGACAGTTAGAGATGGGTGTGCCAGCAGTTTCTCAGCTGCTGTGAATGAAATCCAGATGTGTGCACCCCCTTGTGGGCAAGTGCGGCCTTGCGCCCTTGCATCACTTTGCATCTGGCTAAACGTGGGACCTGGAGATTGGAACCACTGGAGATTGGAACCAGCAATCTTAGGCTTAGCAGGCAGGTGCCTTAACCGCTATACCATCTCTCCAGCCCCTCAGGTAAATTTTGATTACCAAATTCATCAATTAATTCCTGTTTTAGGTCAGGCAGAATGGGAGGTGGTCTCCCAAACATAATTTCATGGGTGGTTAACCCAATCATATAAGGGGTCTTTCTTACCATATAAAGAGTGAAGGGGAGGAGAGATACCCAGTCCAGGCCAGTCTCTATAGTTAATTTAGTAAGAGTCTCTTTTAAAGTTATATTCATTCTTTCTACCTGCCCTGAGCTCTGGGGCCTGTAAGCACAATGTAATTTCCAATTTGTCCCCAGTATTTTAATTACCTCTTGTGTTACCTGAGAAATGAATGCTGGTCCATTGTCTAAACTCAAAAGAACTGGCATTCCATACCTGGATAATATCTCTTCTAGAATTTTCTTTGTCACCGCCTGTGCAGTCTCATGTTTATTAGGAAAAGCCTCCATCCATTCTGAAAATGTGTCTACAAAAACTAGGAGATATTTGTAACCATATTTACCTGGCTTTACCTCAATAAAATCTAGTTCCAGCGTGCTCCTGGTTTGGAGCCTCTTAGATGAGTTCCAAGTCCTTTTGAGCATTGATTGTCCACATTGGTCACCTTACAACTTAAACATTTGTTAGCAATTTCTTCAACCTGGGATCTTAGGTTAAGTATTTTGAAATGACTGTGTCTTAGTTCTTCAGTCCTTTTTGTACCCAAATGGGTGGGCTGATGCAGATGTTGTAGGAGCTGCTTAGCAAGGTGAGAGGGAAAGATTAGTTTATGATCTCTGGCTTGAATCCAGCCATTGTTTACTTCTTGAGTCAGTGGAATTTTTCTGATGAGTTTAAAGTCCTCAGTGGAGTACCCTGGAGTATCTGGTGACATGTGTGGGCCCGGGCCTGGAAGTACAGTCATTACCAGTTTCACCTCTAAGGCAACTTGTTTGGCTGTTTCATCAGCTGTCTGATTTCCTTTGGCCACTGGAGTATCAACTTTTTGGTGACCAGGACAGTGAATAATAGCTAGCTTTTGGGGCAGCCATAAGCCTGCCAGCAAGTCTAAAATCCATTCCTTGTTAATAGTTTTTCCTTCAGCTGTTAGGAGGCCTCTTTCTTGGTATATGGCCCCATGCACATGAGTGGTAGCAAAGGCGTAGTGGCTACATTTAAGTTTTTTCCTCTGCCTAATAGCAGAGCTTGAGTTAGGGCAATGAGCTCTGCTCGTTGTGCAGAAGTTCCTTTTGGTAAAGACGTCGCCCAGATAGTCTCTGTTTCTGCTACTACAGCCGCCCCTGCGTACCTCTGTTCATCTTTCATGTAGCTGCTGCTGTCCGTGTACCAGGTGACCTCAGCGTCTGGTAGAGGCTGGTCGGTGAGTTCCTCTCTGATGTTGTAGACGCGGCTCAGAATGTCAGTACAGTTGTGCAGGGGTCCCTCCAAGTCCAGATCCGGTAACAAGGTAGTGGGGTTTAGGGCTGCACTACGAAGAAACTGTATCTGGGATGGATTTAGGATTAGACTTTGATAATGAGTTATGTGAGCATTGCTGATCCATTGGTCAGAGAGCTGCTTAAGGACCCCTTCTATTGCATGGGGGGTCACCACCTGAAGTTCTTGTCCCAAGGTTAGTTTGTTGGCATCTTTTACTAATTGAGCTGTTGCCACTATTATTCTGAGACATGGTTGCCATCCAGCTGCTACTGGATCTAATTTTTTTTTGATAGATAGGCAACTGGCTGGTTCCACATTCCCAAAGTTTGTGTTAAAACTCCTTTAGTTATTCCCTATTTTTCATCTACGTACAGACAGAAGGGCTTAGTAATGTCAGGTAGGGCTAGCATAGGTGAAGTCAGTAGTGCTTGTTTTACTTCATTGAAGGCCTGATCGTGAGTTTGGGACCACTGGAAGGGGCTTCCTTCTTTAGTCAGCTCATATAGAGGCTTGGCTTTTTCAGCAAACCCAGGGAACCATAAGCGACAAAATCTAGCGGATCCCAAGAACTCTTGTACTGCTCTGTGAGTGGTGGGTATTAGTATACTTAGCACAGTCTCTTTTCTTGCCTGGGATAGCCACCTCTGTCCCTCTTTGAGAATATATCCTAAATAAGTTACTTCTTTTAAACAAATTTGGGCCTTCTTGGCAGAAGCACCGTATCTCAGGTCTCCCAGAGTTGTTAATAAGTCCTCTGTGTCTGCCCGACAAGCCTGGGCTGTGTCTGCAGCTATTAATATGTCATCAACATACTGTAGCAAGCTTAAATGTGGGTGTAGTTGTCAGTACTCACCCAGACCTTCATGGAGAGCCTTGTCAAACAGGGTGGGCGAGTTTTTGAATCCCTTAGGCAGCCCTGTCCAAGTAAATTGTCCATTAAATCCTTGTTCCAGGTCATGCCATTCAAAGGCAAATAGTGGATGACTTTGTGCTGCCAGTGGCAGGCTAAAAAAGGCATCTTTTAAATACAAAATCGTGTAGCATACTCTAGTTGGAGGCAATGAACTTAAAAGAGTGTATGGGTTTGGCACTGTTGGGTGGATGTCCATCACCTGCTTATTTATCTCCCTAAGATCCTGGACTGGTCAGTAATCTCCAGTATGTGTTTTTTTTTTACCAGCAGGAGTGGAGTGGTTCATGGGGAATGGCAAGGGACAAGTACCCCGATGTCTCGTTGCCACCTGATATGGGGGGTTATTCCCATGTGGGCTTCCCGTGATATAGGGTACTGTCTCACTCTGATGGGTGTTGCCCCAGGCTTTAATTCTACCCAAAGGGGTGGGTGATGCGAGGCCAGTCCCATTCCCCCAGTCTCTGTCCAGGCTTCGGGAAACCTCTGTAGCCACTCAGCAATGTCCCTTATTGGACATGGTTGTTGATGGAGTCTGTACTCATCCTCTAATTGCATGGTCAGTATCTGTATTGGGTGTCCATTTTATCTTTGAGGTGGGGCCCATCTGGGTCAAAAAAGATTTGGGCTCCCATTTTGATAAGCAAGTCTCTCCCCAGAAGGGGATAGGGGCATTCAGGTATGACCATGAAGGAGTGGGATACCCAGCCCATGCCAAGGTCCACTGTTCTTCGGGTAGTCCATGAGTATTGGTTCATACCTGTGGCCCCTTGTACCCAGGACTTTTTATTTGATAGTTTTCCTTGTGATTTAGTTAGCGCTGAATATTGTGCTCCCATATCCACCAGAAAAGTAATTGGAGTCCCTTCCACTTTTAAGGTCACCCTGGGCTCAGGGAGGGGGTCCGAACCCCATCTCCCCTATTCTAAGATGTCTCCCAGTTCCAGGACTCACACTCTTTCCGACTTTTTATTTTTACACATGGGAGGTTTCTTGGGGCAGTCCTTATGCCAATGCCTCATTTCTTTTCAAAATGCGCATTGGTTGCACTGGAGTTTAGGTTTGTCTGGCTGGGGTCCCTCCTTACCTTGTTCTCTGGTTAGCTTCCTGTGTGGATTTCTTTGCGTTCCTGGAGATTCTTTGGTGGCCTTCAGAAGGATCTTGGTGGATGATGCAAAGTCTCGAGCCTGGTGTTCCTCTGGGCTCTCTTGGTTGTTGTATACTCGTTCTGCCAGTGCTACCAATTCCTGTATGCTTTTACCTGATAATCTATCTAATTTTTGAATTTTTCTCCTAATGTCCAGGGCTGTCTGGTTAACAAAACTAAGAATAACAGCTGTCTTATTTTCTGTTAGTTCTGGGTCCATGGGAGTATACCTGCGATATGCCTCCATAAGCCTTTCTAGGAAGGCAGCAGGAGTTTCATCTTTTCCTTGCTGAACATCACTAACTTTGGCCAAATCAGTAGGTCACTGAGCAGCAGCCCTGAGACCCCCCCCATTAGAGTCCAGCAATAGACCTGGAGTCCCTCCTTACCTTCTGCTGTGTTGAAATCCCAGTTAGGTCTAGTCAGAGGGAAAAAGGTGTCTATCATAGCCTGGTTATTTGTGGGGTTCCCATCCATTCCTGGGACCAGTTTCCAAGCTTCTGTGAGGATCCTTTCCCTCTCCTCTGTGGTGAATAGAATCTGTAAAAGCTGCTGACAATCATCCCATGTGGGCTGGTGGGTAAAAAGGATAGAGTCTAGAAGGTCAATTAGGCCCTGTGGTTTTTCAGAGAACTTAGGTGTCTGCATTTTCCAGTTATAGAGGTCACTAGTAGCAAATGGCCAATAGTGATGAGGTTGATTGCCTTCCATGTCTGGGGGCCCTATCACTCTGAGCAGAAGGGTCATAACCTTGGGCTCCAGGGCTGGTGCCCAAGGGACTCAACTGCGAGTATGGGGGGCTAATTACAGGAGGTAGGGATGGCTTTTGGGGCTGAGGTTGAGCCTGCCCAACGGCCTGGGGCTGGGGTGGATTTAAGGGAGGAGGAGGAGGATAAGGGGGAGGAAAATTTAATTCTTCCTGCTGGGAGTCCTGCAGGACCAGATATAGGGGGCAGAAGGTAGGGAGGGGAAGGCACTAGGTTCTTCTTTGTTCTTAACAGCCAGGGTAGTGGATGATTTATCCTGCGGAGGAAGAAAAGGTTTTAACCAGGCAGGGGGATTTTCAACCAGATCACGCCACGTTAGAATGTAGGGTATCTGGTCCGAGTGTCCATTTCCTGCAGAGGAATTTTGAAAGATATTATCTTGGACCTGCCGTATGATGGGCAGGTAGAAAGTACATTCCAGGGACCAGCCCACATTGAAGGTGGGCCATTCATTTCTGCAAAAGATAATTAGTTTTCTCTTTTTCACTTCTACATTTAGGTTAGAGGCCCTTTCTTTAACATCCATAAAATGGTCTGTCAGGAGGGAGAGAGGAATCGAGTGAGTCTGTCCCATCTGTCTGGTCACACAGAGAAGGAGAGTAAGTCCGACAAAACACAAAGAAAGAAAGCAGAAAAAAAGTTCAGCTGGCCAGCGAGTACAAAACTGAAACTGGGACAGCGGCATCGCTCTGCAGGAGCAACCCACATTGTCCTTCCAAAAATGGGAGGGGAGAAAAATTCCCCTCTGGTGGGCCAGAGGCACTCTGGTCCCACCTACCAGACAGGAGGGGAGAAAAATTCCCCTCTGGTGGGCCAGAGGCACTCTGGTCCCACCTACCAGAGGGTGCGTCCACCCGACTACAAACTGAGTTCAAAATACTGGAGAGATCTGAGAGACTGAGAGACAAAGGAAACAGACAGACACTTACTGGCCAGCAGTCTGAGCTCCATGTGTTGGTGGTCCTCAGGGGTCTCCAGGGGGATCCGGGATGAGCCCCCAACTGTAATGCCCATTTCATGGCACCCCCAGTGACCACCAAGGATGACCGAACACGTATGCAAACCCAAAGAGCTTTATTCGGGCTTAAGCTCGGTCTCCTGCCTTCACCAACTCAGTGGATCCATGCAAGAGCCCTGAGAAGCAGAAAAGGGGGCTTTTTATTGAGGTTTGAGCAAGGGGAAGAGGGCTATCACCCACACAACTACATGATTGCTAACTTAAACAGTAACTGTACTTGGTGGTTCCTGATTGGTCTTAGGGTTTTGGCGGGCTAAGTCTAGGGGAATTTATAACTTAATTGGCTCAGCAAGCAGCGGTTACATTTGAACAGGTTGACATGTGCATGGTTACATTCATTTGATTGGTTGACATTTGAAAAACTCTGAGATGGTGGATCTTATTGGGCCATCCAACCCATGACTGCAAGAATGTTGAGTCATACTCACACAGCAAGTTTATGGTTTTTCCTGGTACTACTTGTTCTTCCCTAGATTCTGGGAACTTGCCCTGTGGCCTACAGAGTGACTGAGGCCTGTCATGGTGCTACTCTGGCCTGGGTCTTTCACCACCATTTTTAATGTTTTCTTTTTATTTGGAGACTGGATTTTACTCTACCCTTGGTTATCCTGGAGTGCACTCTGTAGCCAAGGATGTCATCAAAATCTTAGTGATTCCCCTGCCTCAGGTACCCAATTGCTTGTGGCAAAGTAGTATGCCACCACACCTGGCTCCATTTTTCCTTAGAGTCTTTTTTTCCTCTATATATCCATTTGACCTACAGATAAGGACATTTTTGTAGTCTCTGTTGTGATTTGTATGGACTTTGTTCATTGCACTTACCATATATTTCAGCTAAGACTTTTTCTTTTTTATGCTTTGAACTGAACTTAGATATTAATGCATCCTGGAAAAGTGCTCTATCACTAAGCTATTTTTCATCACTAATACTTCAATAGTGTATTGTCAATGAGTGGTGGATAAGTACATCATTGATTTTTAGAGAAAGTAATTTCATTGTTGCCAGTCAGTAATATTGAGGCCCTCTGTTATATATAATATTACTTGTTACATTATAGGCATTTGTTGATTTATGCAAAAAATCCATTTTTCTTTTAATTTATTACTGTGTGTGTGTGTAAGGACATTCATGTGCCTTACTCAGTGGCCCTTTTCAGATTACTTGTATTTCATTTGTTTTACTCTGGAACATGGTTATTATATACATTCACTTACTTAAGGACAATTCTTATAAATCTAGAGGCCATTTCTTCCTTATATTCCTTGTGATCTCTTAATGTGCTTGAGGTATTTTAAAATAGTAATACAATTTTTGGCTCTGCTTTATCAATTTAGTTCTGAATCCTCTTTTCTGTTTTACTTTTTTAATTTTTTACTTATTTATTTGAGTGGGGGAGAGAGAGAGGAAGAGGCAGATAGAGAGAGAAAATGAGTGTACCAAGGCCATCAGCCACTGCAAACAAACTCCAGATGCACGCACAACCTTGGGCATCTGGCTTATATGGATACCAGGGAACTGAATCTTGTTCTTTTGGCTTTGCAGGCAAGTGCCTTAATACTAAGGCATTTCCTCCAAGCCCTGTTTTACTTTTTTTATTCATTTGTTTAATTGAGCTCTTTTTCCACAACATTTCTCCCTTGTTCTTTTTATGACCACTCTCCCTTTGTTCCACTTATCATTAATGTCATTTGTTGCTTTTCTTGTTTCACTATGTTCCACTTCCCTTATGCTCTAGTAATTTAATGTTCTTTTTCAACCATTGTTTAATAATTTTGTCCCAGAACATGTGCGGCTGAGGTAGAAAGACATCCATAAATATGAGGACAGCCTGGGGCTACAGTATCTGTTCATGGTTAACCTGGGCTACAGTGAGTCCATATTTTATGAAAACAAAACAAAACAGAAGTCAAACAAAAATACAAAAAAATTGTTGTATGATGTCATGCTGCTCAAGATAACTTGATTGTAATATTTTCAATATTACCTCATGGAAATATTCCAGTTAATGAACACCAGGAATATAAATTTTATCAAAGCTAACCTTGCAGTCATCTCTAATAGAGATCAGTTGTAGAAATGCAGCTTTTATCTTACAGGAGTCCACCTATTATAACATACTAACACAATTTGTACATTATTTCCCAATTACAGGGAACTGTATGACCAAACCAAATTTGATCTTCAAGTTAGAGCATGGATTTTCACCATGGGGTGTAGTAGAAGGCTCAACTCAGGGGCTTCCAGGCAAGTAATGCATACTGTGTAACATAGGTCAATGAGATGAGAATTCATCAGGAATTGTCATGATAAATGGTATTACTGTGAATCAGACACTTTTGTGACATGAAAAAAGCTCTACTGTGTTTTTGATATTGAAAAGTGTTTTCTCATGCATTCCCACATTTAATTCCCTATATAGGTGGTCTTGTAAAATATTGTGTTAGATATTGTACTAAATTCTCACTAGTCTTTTTTTGTGTATTCCAGTATAAGTGTCACTAGTCACTTTCACTGTTGTGACAAAATCCTTAGAAGAAACTCCTTAAGGAAGAAAAATATTTATTCAAGTATACAATTCTATAATGGAGGTTTTGCTTACAATGTCCACATAAAGAAAGTATTTAACACAATTATTTTACAATTGCATGTGAAAGTTAGAAATAACTGAGGAAAGAGAACATGAGATTCCATGATAAAGGATTAGAACACTTCAGTACAATGTGCATGAGAAGAATGTAGGTGACAAAATATATTATATTTGTGAAATATAGGAAGTGTGTCAGGGATTTAAAAAAGAGCTTTTGAGCCTTTGAAGAAAGAAACTCTGAATGACAGTGCAAGGAAAATTAAATAATATTCCAGTCTTATATTCTAGATGAAAATTAAATTTAAAGCCCAAAGTGCAACCTAAGACCAGACAGTACAAAAAGCTCTTCTGTTAAAAGAGTGTTATCTGTACTGTTTTGTAGACATATGTGTCTCTTGCAGATGTTAATTCTAGAGATTCAGGTCAGTATGGCTGTCACTCAATCAGTAACCACAGACTCACACTTAAAATCAACCATTTAAAATTTTTGAAACCTGAAAACATGGGTAATCCAGGGAGTCTGGGCATATTAAATATTTATGTGTGACAGATGGACACAAGAAGAAATACACAGTCTCATAGCAATGGAGAATTGCTGATCAAGTTTTGCATTGGAGAGCCCTAGGAGGAAATTTTGGCAGTCTCACCCTTCATGGAGAATAGTCAATCATATTGTTTATTGATGGTCAAAGTATAGGGAATGTTAAGCCTATATTGATTGTTTTGTTTGACCTTTATACAATCATTATAACATCACAAGTTTAGTTGTAACATGACTCTGAAAATTATGAGCACAGGTCAATTTTATGGGAGGATTATTCCCCTTGCCACATGTAGTTGATTCTTCCTTGGGTACTTAAATACCTGAATTGAGCTAAATATCCTTGTTTCTTGTTTCTCATTGTCTGGTACACAATGGAGAGACATTGAATTTTTGCCTGTATGTGGAATAAATTTAGGACTTTGCCTGTTAGAGTAATCTCAAGGGTTTCTAGTGGCTTTTCATATGAAAATACAATTTAATTGGCCTGCAGACATGCCATTAACCTTGCTTATGGGTCGACCATTCAATTCATATACACCACCATCAACAGTGAGCCCAGAATGTCTGTATCAGTCTACAGATGAATCACCATCATTTCTGCTAACAACCACTTGTAGAAAAAATATAGATGTTCTCCAATATGTTCTTTTCTCTTCATATATCAACTATTTTTATATTAATAGCTTTGTTTTCACTTTATTTATATTGTGATGCTTTTCTGATTAATATTTTCCACTTCTTATCTCTATGTTAATTACTATTGTTTTTATTTCATATTCTAATATGGTTTGTTTTCATTCTTTCTCATGCAGCCTCTTTTTTGCCATCTTCCTTCTCCTTTTCTCCTTCATTCAGAATAATAATGATTGAAAACAGTGTTCATCTACTATTATCATTAGATATGTATTAGTTAAAAATATAAAATAATCAAATCCACAGTCATTATGAAACCCAGCACTGACTGGTGAGATTTCTCAGTGGGTTAATTTGCTTTTTGCATAATTCAGATCCCCAGAATCAACCAGAACACTGAGAATTCCTCAAATCTCACAGGGCAGAATCATTGCATACACAGTCATTTACAATAGGAGGCACTGTCAAACAAGGTTAAAGGCAATGACTGACACCAAGACCTGAACTATTATTATCAAGTATGCACTTGGTAACACATATTTCCAAACGTTCAAACATACTTTCACATATAAACATATAAGAAATAAATCTATCATAAATATATTCCATGGAGAATGGCAGTAGTGGAGATAGAAGAAACCAAACAAAAACATGTCCTATGTTATTGTAGTAGAAATGTGCACTAATCTTTATAAATATACCAAACATCTGTAGAGAAGACCATCCAGTTATAATGTGCTAAAATGATGTATAAAAACTTAGGCAAGTAACTGCAAGTGGAAAAAACAGAAAAACTTTTCTTTTTTCTACCCAGTAGTTTATTTCACTGAAAATGAAATTGTTGAATAAACCTAATGCAAGAAAGAATTGCTGTTTTCAATCAAAATTAGATGAGAACTTATTGAGGAGGCAAGAAAACCAAACAAAGAACAAAAAGTCATCTTGTTTAGAGGTCTCTAATAAATTGTGCCAAATAGGAAAGCACTGGCTGAGTTTGTACTTTGTTGTGTAAGACATGCCTGAAGTCAAGAAATTTACCATAGAGAATAGTAAGGAAGTCAATTTTAAAACAGTACTAAAATAATTATTTTGAGTTATATTTTCATAAAATACATACCCTACCAAATAATAGGAAGTCTTGGTGAGTCAGTTTTGTTTAGTATCTAGAATGTAATAATATTCTTTGTATTTCTCAGAATTAAAAATTCAACAGGAAATGCACTGGACAAAGACTGAGGATTTCAAACAATGCCAAAATGCTGTTTACCAGAAGTTACATCACACTTGTCATCAAGGAACAAACACATGTGAGAAGCTGTATGAATGTGGGACAACCTTGATCTCCAAGTCACACCTCACTATGTATCAGCAAACCCATAAAGATAAAAAGCGATATGAATGTATTGAATGTGGGAAAGCTTTCATCTCCAAGTCATCACTTACTAAGCATCAGAGAACTCACACAGGTGACAAGCCATATGAATGTACTGAATGTGGGAAAGCCTTCATCTCCAAGTCAGATCTTAATAAGCATCAGAAAACTCACACAGGTGAAAAGCCATATGAATATCCTGAATGTGAAAAATCTTTCATCACCAAGTCATGCCTCATATGAATGTCTCAATGAGAAAGCCTTCCACTGCAAATTCATACAGAAAATCACACAGGTGAGAAGCCATATCAATGTACTCAATGTGGGAAAGCCTTCCACTGCAAATCAAAGCTCACTATACACCAGAAAACTCACACAGGTAAGAAGCCATATGAATGCATTGAATGTGGAAAAGCCTTCATCTCCAAGTTAGGTCTTATTATTCATCACAGAACTCACACAGGTGAAAAGCCATATGAATGTACTGAATGTGGGAAAGCCTTCATCTCCAAGTCACGTCTTAATAATCATCAGAGAACTCACACAGGTGAGAAGCCATATGAATGTACTGAATGTGAAAAATCTTTCACCACCAAAGCTCATATACACTCAGACAACTCACAGGTGAGAAGGTGAGAAGCCATATGAATGTACTGAATGTGAAAAATCTTTCAATGTTTTCAAGAACTCAATGTACTGAATGTGAAAAATCTTTCACTCCAAGTCATGGCTCACAATTCAGGTGAGAACTCATACAGGTGAGAAGCCATATGAATGTACTCAATGTGAAAATCTTTCATCACAAAGTCAAATCTCAATAATTCACAGAGAACTCACACAGGTGAGAAGCCATATGAATGTACTGAATGTGAAAAATCTTTCACAGTCATTCTCAAAATGAGAACTCACATGAAAGCCATATGAATGTACTGAATGTGGAAAATCTTTCATCACCAAGTCATGCTTAATAAAATCTTCATCAGAGAACTCACACAGGTGAGAAGCCATATGAATGTACTCAATGTGAAAAATCTTTCAGCACCAAGTCATGCCTCAAAATTCATCAGAGAATTCATACAGGTGAGAAGCCATATGAATGTACTCAATGTGAAAAATCTTTCAGCACCAAGTCATGCCTCAAAATTCATCAGAGAATTCATACAGGTGAGAAGCCAGGTGAATGTACTCAATGTGAAAAATCTTTCAGCACCAAGTCATGCCTCAAAATTCATCAAAAATCTCATAGGGTGAGAAGCCATATGAATGTACTCAATGTGAAAAATCTTTCAGCAAGTCAAATCTCAATAATCATCAGAGAATTCATACAGGTGAGAAGCCATATGAATGTACTCAATGTGAAAAATCTTTCCTCACAAAGTCATTCCTCAAAAATCATCAGAAAATTCATACAGGTGAGAAGCCATACCAATGTTCTCAATGTGGGAAAGCCTTCCACTGCAAATCAAAGCTCAATATACACCAGAAAACTCACATAGGTGAGAAACTATATGAATGCATTGAATGAGGGAATGCCTTCATCTTCAAGTCAGTTCTTATTATCCATCACAAAACTCACACAGTGAAAAGCCATATGAATGTACTGCATGTGAGTAAGCGTTCATCTCCAAGTCACATCTTAATAAGCATCAGAGCATTCATACATGTGAGAAGCCATATGAATGTATTTAATGTGGGAAATCCTTCCCCTGGAAATCAAAGCTCACTATACACCAGAAAACTCACACAGGTGAGAAACCATATGAATGCATTGAATGTGGGAAAGACTTCATCACCAAGTGTGATCTTAATAAGCATCAGAGAACTCACACAGGTGAGAAGCCATATGAATGCATTGAATGTGGAAAGTCAGTCCTTCATCATCTGTGAAAAGCCATTCAATAAAAGTCGTCATCTTATTGAAATGTGGGAAAGCCTTCATGGATCAGACTATAACTCAAAAACTCACACAGGTGGAAACCATATGAATGCATAGAATGTGGGAAAACCTTCATCTCCAAATCATATGTTATTGAGCATCAGAGAACTCAAACAGGTGAAAAGCCATATGAATGTACCGAATGTCGGAAAGCCTTCATCATCAAGACACAGCTAAAGAATCATCAGAGAATTGAAACAGGTGAAAAGCCATATTAGTGTATTAAATGTGGGAAAGCCTTCATCATCTCCATCTCATGTCAGGTCTTAATAAGCATCAAAAAACTCACACGGGTAAAAAGCCCTATGAATGTACCGAATGTGGGAAGCCTTCATCACCAAGTCAGATCTTAATAAGCATCAGAGAACTCACAAGGGAGAAGCCATATGAATGGACTAAATGTGGTAAAATCTTCATGTCCAAGACACATCTCACACTGCATTAGAGAACTCACACAGGTGAAAAGACCTTTTATTACATGTCAGATATTTATAATCATCAGAAAATATAGGGAAAATTATTTATAAGTCAAGTGTTGTTAAACATTAAAGAACACACAGGTGAGATTCCATATTAATATAATGAGTGTTGAAAAGTGTTCATGTTCAAATCACAGCTCACTATCCATCAGGGAACTCATAGGAATGAAACCATATGAATATAACATGTGGAAACCCATTTCAATGATTATTAATGTAATGAATGTGAGAAAGTTTTTTCCAGAAGTCAACTCAGTGTGCATATTAAATAGGTGAAAAGGCTTATGAATGTACTAAAATTGAGAAAACCTACTTACTGTAATCATAAGTCACAGATTATAAGAGAGGACACAGGTGAGAAGCCAGTTGAACATAATAAATTTGAAAAATGTTTCTTATGGAAGTCAACACTAATTTTTCATTAGAGAATTCACATAGGAGCGAAACCAAAAACCATATGAATATAAATGTGGAAATGCATTCATCTCCCTATCACAGTTCACTGTGCATCAGAAAGCATGAGAAACCATGTAAATGTAATTAATATGTAAAAGCTTTTATCTGTCAGTCGTAAGCTACTAAGTGAGGGAATTCATATTTGAATTCATATGTGAATGAAATGAATGTTGAAAACCTGCAAATAATATTACTGAACCTGAAAAAAATGCACTTTATTCTTTAAGTCATACCTTGGTGAATTTCTGAAAATGTCAAATTTCTTCTTTTGTAATTGGTTTGTGGGAAGTATATGGATTGATTTAGGAACTTGTACTTGAGGAGCCATGCAGTGATGTAACCAAAGCTTCATTGGCAATTGTGATGATTGAAAAAGCTAAAAGCAGAATGGAGTGTGGGTGTAAGAAATTTTGATAGTAGTATTTTGTGTGATGAGTACTTGCTATATTCTGAGCAGTTCCTGGGAACTGGAAGAATGTTGAATTTAAAAGGAATCATCTGTTATCTCAAACCCATGGTCATGTGCTTATGTGGGCCCGGGGCAAAATTTGGATGTTTGAATGCAAATTTCCTCCTCTTGCCTCATGTTTTTATTAAATTTATGTTGACCTGGAACTTATTATGTACTCTCAGGCTGGCCCCTAACTCACAGTTATCCATCTGTCTCTGCTTTCAGAGTGTGGGAATAAAAAGCATGTGCCAATATGCCGAGCTGTTATTGAATTTTTAGTGTATGTAATTGATATACAATGTAATGAATGTCAGAACAATATCTGAAATATTATCAAAATGTTTCAAAGGATTTAGGAGATAGTTAATTGGGTAAAGTGCATGCCATGCAAGCACAAAGTGGTGACGTTGGATCACCAGTACCTATGTAAATAATGCTAGTTGTGGGGTTGGCAAAATTGGTCACTGCCTGCAAAGCCCAGGGACTGATGACTATTTCCCAGTACCTACATAAAGACAAATGGAGAGTGTCACATGCATCTGGATTTTGTTTGCATCAGGTAGAAGCCCTGGCATAACCTTTTCTTTCTTTCTCTGTCTCTCTCTGCCCTTACAAATAAACATGAAATGTACAAAATATTTTAAAGTACTGTGTGTGGTTGTCCATGTTTGTAATTACAGAAAAAGGCTAGGACACGAGGAATCCCAGATCTCACTCTTTAGTTTGTCTCACTGAATTGATGAGCTATGAGTTCAAGGAAGGACTTGGTATAGATATAGCTAACCTCCCAATGTCTAAAACTGGGATTCTGTTAATGTAAACATTTCTATAACAAGCAGTAACATTTTATGGCCATTGTCTTAAACATAGAAGCAAAAGTTTTAAACACAATCTTTGCAAACAGAGGCAAGAATACATCCAATATATCACTTATGACATCAGGAAGACTATATTCTACAGTTACATGGATGAATCATAAGGTGTGATTTTTGAAACACTATGCCTGTTGCAGTCAGGTTTGCATTGGTGGCAGAAATCACCTGATCAAGGTATAATACCCATAAACCCACCTCCAACAATACACTCTTTCCAGGAGGTGTTAATTCCCAAATCTCCATCAGCTGGAAACCTACCATTCAGAACACATAAGTTTATGGGAGACACCTGAATCAAATGACCACATTCCACCCCAAACCCCATTAACTGATAACCCTACATGATATAAAATACAATGCCTTCAGTCCAACTTTAAATGTCCCCATAGATTTATCTATCCTAATGATGTTCAAACATGGCCATAGTTGAAGATGTTTTAAAGGTGCTGTGATAGCAAAAAATCCCTCCAAATATATAGTGGCACAGTATAAACAGTCACACTGCAAAAGATGGCATTGGACATAACAAAAAATATTCAGCCAATAGAAGATTTAAACATGGTGAACATCAAATTCTGTATGTCCCAGTTCAACAACTCTAGTAAGTGACTAATCTCCAAGTCTGATAATTCTATTCAGCAAGAAATCTCTGGAGTTCCAATTCTGCCCCTCCAGCTAGGCTACTCACAGTCCTGGAAAACCTTTTCTTGGACTGGCAGCTCTCCTTAGCAGTCATCCTGTGTTCCTGGCTTCCACACTGGGTCTCCACTGCAACCCAGAGTCCATCTTCACAGCTCCATCAGGTCTCTATGCAGACATCCAGCAAACCTGCTTCATACTGTCCATGGCAGTTTCCAAAACCTGAGACCATGTTGCAAGTTCAATGAACCTGTCATCCCTGCATTTTTCATACTCCATACTACCAGGTAGGGCACCAGTATGTTAATTGAGGGGGAATAAAGCAGACTTTGAAGAAGAGGACACAACTTAAGCATGCAGACCCCTTAAGTGGACTCTACATTCTTCCTGTTTCTTCAATGCATGTCAACTTCAGGACAAGGAATTTGTTCTTTGACTATGGTGGAGGCGCCCCACCCCAGACCTTAGAAACTCTGAGAGTTTCTCACTTTTCAGTCAATGTATTACCTAAGACTCCAGGAGCCTTTCCTGTGTCATTCCACCAGACAGCCCAAACATTATGAGGGTCCAAATGCTCCCTCCTAATCCATGTAAAAGATGACTATTAGGCTAGGGTTTATATCAGAGTAACAAAAGATGGCCCTGGCTGGTAACAGGATTTTATGGTAATCAGATTGTAAGCTTTAAAAAGTTTAACTCATTGATATTAATCTGGTCATGATAATGGTTATGAAAGACTAGATTTAAAGTTCTTAACCAAGTTTGCAATGTTCTGTCTTGTTCATGCTGTTTTATTGGGTGATTATCATTGAGATTTTTATCTAAGTATTATTATATGTTATTTTGTCATTGTGACTTTGTTCTTAGGGAAACTGAAGAAACTCCTCCTGTCCCAGGAAAGCCTGCAATATACATACAATTTTAATGTAGTTTGTCTAGACATCATATATTCTACCATTTGTAAATATTGCCTTAGGTTAAACTTAAGAATAGTTAAATGATTAAAGGTAATTCTTGAAGAAATCACTTTATGTGTATCATAATTTCTCTAATGTATGTTAAAGATCAGACCAATTTAGTTCAGCAATGACATGGATTGGCTTTTTTTCTTAAATTTTGTATACTCAGTCTCAGTCAAGGTTTTACTTAAGTAATTGTCTCATTTCTTGTATCTTTAGTTCATTGCTTATATATGTATTGATACTTAAGACATGTTTCCTGCTCTAAAAAGTGATCTTAAACACTACTGTTTGACTTCCAGTTTAGGTATTTAAACTAATGAAAGATGTTACCAAATAGAAATGTCAAAACTTGATGTTGTCTTACTTGACATGTTCTGCCTATATTTATAACTATTAGATATTTAAAGAATAAGATGTACCTACCTTCTAAAAAGTTGCTTCTCTGTATTTCTCTTGTCTTATTTGTTTACATAGTTCAAACAATTCTCTATAATAAGGTGATTACTTTATTTATATAGTCATACATCATGTTAGAATAAAAAAAAGTTAAAGGATTTTAGCTCAAAGTTATGCATTGTAAGTGTAATAAAATTCCATGCTAATTATGTCCCATACTACATAGACTTTGGTACTGATGCTGTAATTTTTGTACTGTTTTAAGGCCATAGTATGTATTACATCTTCTGTCCACTAGTAAAATTATCTTATCTTTCTTCCTGACTCCACAACACAGATACAGATATCTCTCTACCAATTACCCATTTGTTCTAGCATCGGAAGAGATTTGCCCTGGACTCACGCTGATGTAAAAATACACTTATTCTCCATTTTATCTATGCTGCCAGTTCTGCAAGCCTTAGTTTCCCATATCAAAATTAAGGTTAACAAGAACAAGATATTTTAATGAGTTTTGTCTATTTATTTAAACTCTATCTGATTGCAACATAAATATCAAATCTAAGCCTTTATTTTGTTACATAGGACACCTGCTTACAACTTATAGGTTTCTTAAGTGTTCTACTCATATATTTTCTTATTGAGTAACACTTCTATTTATTTGCTTTCAACTTCTTCTAATAAATAAAACTAGGCCTAATAATATAAAATGTATTTCATTGTATTTTAAAACCAATGTAATTATATAATAAGTAATTTCATTATTTTATAAGATAAACAATTGATAATAACAAATTATCAAGAGTAGTCAAAGTTTTAGCCTTTCAGCCTAGCATATTTTCATTAGTTCTCCTTAAGATAAGACTTTTTTTTTTTGGTTTTTTTTTTTTTTTTTAGCTAACACCTGGAATTCAGAAGTACTCAGGCTGCAAACAACTATGGAGCAAGCACCTCTGCCTTGAAGTGCTGGGATTAAAGGCATGCCAGGTGGGAGAGAGATAAGACTTTTTGATATATGAGCTTCTAATTAAAACTATAAACCTTCCCCATTAGGGGCCACCCAAAAAGAAACTTGGGAAAATAAGCTTCATAATTAATTAAGGATCCTTAATTTATCATATAAAATTTAATAATTTATTTAAAATATTACTTCAATACTAATTTCTTATACTTCCTTCCTTACTAAACAAAATCTTTATATTTCCACAAATTCCAATTTCACCATCCTAGTTAACAATTCCTTCCTTCTTTATCACCTATATTATCATTATTTTTTTCAACCTTAAATATAATGTTCATGTCATCTGTAAATGTCATGTCACATGTAAGAAAACCCATATATGGATAAAAACCAGATCATGATGGCTAATAGATTTGACATGATCTACGTGTTTCTTTCCTAATGGCTCTGATAACTGTCACTCCTGAAAAGCTGCCTCATTATCTGTTCATAAGATTGATGTGGGATAGATAATAGCCTAATATGAACCCAAACTACAAAATGTAGTTTGGCAAATGGGAAACTAAGATCTAAAACTCCCCAAAGCCACACCTGTGTGACTAATACTTCAATGATGGACTACAAAGGTGGACTACAATGATTGTGGAGAGGTAAATATTACCAATCCAGGACCAATAATATTTTGCACTGTATTAGACTTTTTCATGGCCAATAATATTATTTCTCTACATGGACATGACCTGTCTCTGTATTAATGATGTACACAAAAAGAAACTTGTAAAACTAAGCTTCATATTTAGTTAACTTCTTAATCTCTATCATATATAAATTTAATGTAATTTATTTAAAACCAACCTAGATATTTATTGCTGTAAGTTAAGAAATCTCATAGCTCTACTCTTTTCAAATTAAACCTATCCTATCTTACATGTACTTAATTCCACTGATTATAATGTTCACCCTCTCTTTTGGTCCTTGCATACTCAGATGACTCACTGAATTCCTCCAAGACAGATTTGCCTTCATCTCACATCCAGCCATTGAATTCTTTGTGGCCACTGAATATCAGCCCCTAAACATCCAACTTCCACAGGACTTCATGGGACACCCCAAGAGACCTCCTGCCCCACTCAGCTTGAAGTAGTTGGAGATGCGTTATCACTTCCCCATCCTGGAAGACACAGTCCTCCTCTAGATGCCCCTTACATCCCCCATATTTCCGAATCTTTTTTATCTTTCCAGAGCCTGGACTAAAGGATGAATAGCCCTCCCTGAAAACTAGAGTGAACTAAACAGTTAATAACTCTCCTTAAATCTAGAAGGCAATAAAGAATTCACAGAGACATGCAACCTTGATAGCCTACTCTAAATTGATAAACTTCTCTTAGTTCAGAAAACCTTGAGGGAACAGAAACCATCTGGTGGGATATCCTCCCTAGACAATTTGGCTTAAAAAGATTATTCTGTGCAAGGACACAAATAACTACAGTTCTTTATCTATTTTCCTTGGAACCTGGAAGCTGATACAGTCTGTTTTTTTTCTTATGATTCTCCTAAACTTGCACCCCAGCCTGGACTAGTGCTTCAGCCTTTATCCCATGGGAAAGCTGATGTCCCTTGCTGTTTCTCACAATAAACAGTCAATCTGTAGAGATCAAGTCCAGTGTTCTCTTTTGCTTTTCTTTTACAGTTTCTTTTTTTTTTTATTTGAGAGCAATACAGAGAGAGGGAGAATAGGCAGGCCAGCAGCCTCAGAATATGTGAATGAATTCCAGACGTGCACACCCACTTGCACCCTTGCATCACTTTTTGCATCTGGCTAAATGTGGGACCTGGAGAACTAAATGGGAGTTCTTAGGCTTCCCAGGCAGGAGCCTTAACCACTAAACCTGGGGGACATGATCCTTCTTTATGTTATAGTTGATAACTGGCTAGACATGATCATCATAGTGTTATAGATGAGATCTGGTGAGACATGATCATCAATGTGTTAAAATGAGGACACTTTCTTTACAATGATCATTGTTTTACAGACGAGGCCTTAGGAGACATGATCATTGTTTTACAGGTGATGCCAGGGGGGACATAATCATCAATGTGTTACAGTTGGGCTTTAGGAAACATGATCTTCATTGTGTTACAGTTGAGGCATTAGAAACATAATCATCACTGTATTACAGATTAGGCATGGGGAGACATAATCATCATTATGCTTCCAATGAGGCCTGGGAAAACATGATTCTCATTGTGTTACAAATGAAGCCTTGGGAGACATGATTGTCATTGTTTTACAGATGAGGCTGGAGAGACATGATGATCATTTTTAAAGATGAGGCCTGATGAGATATCATTAAAGTGTAACTGATGAGGTCTGTAGAGACATGATTGTCATTGTGCTGCAGATGTACCTAAGGATACATGATCAGTGTGTTACAGATGAGGCCTTGGCATTCATGATCATCATTGTGTTATAGATGAGGCCTGAGGATACATAATCATGATAGTGTTACAGATCAGGCCTGGGGAGACATGATCATCCTTGTTTTACAGATGAGGTCTTTGAAGACATGATCATCACTGTGTTACAGATGGGGCTAAGGGAGACATGATTATCATTGTGATATAGATGAGGCCTGGAGAGATATGATCATCATTGTGTTACAGATGAGGTCTTTGGAGACATGATTATCACTGTGCTTCTGATGAGGCCTGGGAAGACATGATCATCATTGTCTTATAGGTGACAACTGGAGAGACATGTCCATCATTGTTACACATGAGGCCTGTCATCAATGTGTTAGAAATTAGGCCTGTTGAGACATAATCATCCTTGTATTACAAATGAGACCTGAGGAGACATGATGATCATTTTGGTACCACTGAGGCCTGGGGAGACATGATCACCATTTTTGTGTGATTGAGGCCTAGGATGACCTCATCAATATTGTATTACAGATTAGGCCTTGTGAGACACAGTAATCAATGTGTTACAGATGAGTCCTGGGTAGACATGATCCTCATTGTGTTGCAGAGGATCCCTGGGGAGACATGACCCTCATTGTATTACCAATAATAATCATCATTGTGTTACAGATGATTCATAGGGAGACATGACCCTCATTGTGTTACAAATGGAGCTTGGGTAGACATGATCATCATTGTGCTGCACATAAGGACTAGGGAGACATGATCATCATTGTGTTACATACAAGGCTTTTGGAGACATGATCATCACTGTGTTACAGATGACACCTGGGTAGACATGATCATCATTGTGTTGCAGATGTGGCCTGAGCAGTCATGATCATCTGTGTTTTACAGGTGAGACCTTGGAAAACATAATCAATGTGTTACAGATGAGGCCTCAGGAGACATAATCTTCATTGTTCTACAGATGATTCCTGAGCAGACACAATTATTGTTATAGATAAGAACTGGTGAGACATGATCAAAAATTTGTTAGAGATGAGACCTGCGTAGACATGATCATCATTGTGTTATACATGATTCCTGGGGATAAATGATCATCAATGTGTCATGGATGAGGCCTTGGAAGACTTGATTATTGTGCTTCTGTTGAGGACTGGGAAGACATGATCATCATTGTTTTATATGTGAGGCCTGGTGAGTCATGATCATCACTATGTTACAGATGAGGACTGTGGAGATATGATCATTCTGCTACAGATGAGTTCTGTGGAGACATGAATATTATATTACAGATGAGGCCTTGGAGACATGTTCATCACTGTGTTACAAATAAGGCCTGGGTAGGCATAATCATTTTGTTGCAGATGTGGCCTGGGCAGTCATGATCATCTGTGTTTTATAGGTGAGATCTTGGAAAACAATCATCAATGTGTTACAGACAAGGCCTGGGTAAACTTGATAACTCTTGTGTTAAAGATAAGGCCTGGCTAGCCATCATCACCGTGTTATAGATGTGGCCTGGTGAAACATTATCATCATTGTGTTATGGATGAGGCCTCAGGAGACATGATTGTCATTGTGCTACATATGAGTCCTGGGCAGACATGATTATCATTATTATAGATGAGGCCTGCTGAGACATGATGAGGCTTGTGGAGACATGATCATCATTGCAGTAATATCAGACCTGGAGAGAAATCAAACCCATTGTGTTATAGATGAGGCTTGGGGAGACAGGATCTTCGTTATGTTACTGATGAGACCTGTGGAGATATGATCATCATTTTGTCACCAATGAGGTCTGTGGAGACATGATCATTATCGTGCTGCAGATGCAGACTAGGGAGACATCATCATTGTATTAAAGATCAAACCTCAGAAGACATGATCATCATTGTGCTACATATAATCATCAATGTGTTACAGATGAGACCTCAGTAAACATGAACATCAATGTTTTACAGAAGAGGCCTTTGGAGACATGATCATCATTGTGCTACAGATGAGACCTGGGGAGATATGATCATTGTTGTGTAACAGATGAGGCCTCTGGAGACATGATCATCATTGTATTAAAGATGAGGCCTGGGGAGACATGATCTTCATTGGGATACTGATGATGCCTAGATATACATGTTCATCATTGTGCTACATATGAGTCCTGGGTAGATATAATTACTATTGTCACAGATGAGGCTTGGTGAGACATGATCATCATTGTGTTACAGATGATCCCTGGGGGGATTTGATCATCATTAAGTTACATTTGGGGCTTAGGGAGATATGATCATGATTTTGCTGCAGCTGAGACCTGGGGACACATGATCGATATTGTGTTAAAAAAGAGGCCTGGCCAGCCATGATCATCACTGTGTTACAGATGAAGCCTCAGGAGACATAATCACTGTGTAACAAATGAGGCCTGGGGAGACATGATCATCAATGTGTTAAAAATGAGGACTGTGGAGACATGATCACCACTGTGTTATATATGAGGCCTCATGACAATCATCATTTTGTTACAAAGGAGGCCTGGGGAGACATTACCATTATTGTATTGAAGATGAGACCGGGGAGACATTGTCATCAATGTGTTAAAAAATGAGGACTGTGTTATAGATGAGGCCTCAGGAGAATCATAATCTTGTTACAAAGGAGGTCTGAGGAGACATGACCATTATTGTATTGAAGATGAGACCTGGGGAGACATGATCATCATTGTGTTGCCTATGCATCATTGGTAGACATGCTCATCATTGTGTTGAAGTTTTGGCCTGTGTAGACATGATCATTGTTGTGTCACTGATGAGGCCTGTGGAGACTTGATCATCATTGTGTTACAGATGAGACCTGGGGTCACACGACCATCACTGTGGTACAGATGAGGCAGGCCTGGGGAGACATGATCATCATTGCATTACAGATGAGGCTTAGGGAGAAGTGATCATCATTGTGCTACATATGAGTCCTGGGCAGACATGATCATCATTGTTACATATGATGACAGGTGAGACATGATCATCAGTGTGTTAGATATGTGGAGATATGATTATCATTGTGCTTCAGATGCACCTAAGGAGATATGATTAACATTGTGTTAGCAATCAGGCCTGGAGAGACATGGTGATCACCGTATTACTGATGAGGCTTGGGGAGATACTGTCATCATAGTAATCATTATTGTATTACACATGAGGCCTGGGGAGACAAAATCATCACTGTATTACAGAAGAGACCTTGGTACTCATGATCATCATTGTGTTATATGTGAGATATGTGAGGCCTGGGAAGACATAATCACCATAGTGTTACAAATGAATCCTGGAGAGACATGATCATTCATATGTTACAGATGGGGAATGTGGAGATATGATCATCATTGTTTTATAGATGAGGCCTTTGGTGTTTTTTTTTTTTTTTTTTTTTTTGCATGGTTTGCAAGGTCATCACTCTCACTGGCCCAGGCTGACCTGGAATTAACTATGTGAGTCTCAGGGAGGCCTCGAACTCACAGTGATCCTCCTATCCTGATCTCCCATATGTACTGGGATTAAAGGCATGTGCCACCACACCCGGCTAGATGAGGCCTTTGGAGACATGATGATCATTGTTTTACAGGTGAGGACTAGGGAGACATAATCAACAATGTGTTCCAGATGAGGCCTGGGAAGATATGATCACTGTTGTTACAGATGAGGCCTGGTGAGACATGATTATCAATGTGTTAGAGATGAGGCCTGAGAGACATGATTATCATTTTGTCACAAAGGAGACCTGGGGAGACAAAATCATGATTGTGTTACTGATGATGTCTGGGGAGGAGACATTATCATCATTGTGCTGCCGATGCAGCCTAGGTATACATCATCATTGTGATAAAGATGTGATAAAGGAGACATGACCATCATTGTGTTACAGATCATCCCTGTGGAGGAATGATTATAATTGTGTTACAGATGAGGTTTTGGTGGACATGATCGACATTGTGTTTCAGATGAGGCCTGGGAAGTCATGATCATCGTTGTGTTACAGGTGAGGACTTGGGGGACATAGTCACCACAGTGTTCAAGATGAGGCTTGGGGATATATGATCATCAATGTGTTAATGATGGAGCAAGGGGAGATATGATCATCTTTGTTTTACAGGTGAGGTCTCCGGAGACATAATTATCACTGTTACAGAGAAGGGTTAATGAGATGAGAATGTAAAGAGCCAAAATGTTTTATTTCTTTATATTTCTTTATATCAAGTTTAGAGAAAAATAGAAGTCACTTCCTTGTAGGAGCTCATAAAAGAATGGAAAGAAACACTCGCTTAAGCAGATGGGGATGGCAGATAAACAAGATGCTCTGCTGGTCTGAATAGCATTACCCCAGGCCTGCATTGTTGAGCAAAATCCTCAAGGGCAGATAAGTGGGACATTTGGAGACTCTTGGTCGCAGGTCTACCTCACATCCCCCAGGTGCTTCCTGTGACTGACCAACAGAACTGTTCACAAGTTTGTTTTGTTTTTTCTTCCCTATAATCTTCTAAGAACGGAATGTCCCTGCTGTAATGCACCAAATTCCACTTTATGTTTAAAATTATTTTTATGTCTGTAACTGTAGCGTGAGGTGTGATTTATGGTTTAGCTCCTATCCTGTTTCTGCAATAAACATTTTGTAGTTTTTGCCAATAAAAGAAGACACTCCAAGAAGTTTGGGGCTGCTATTCAAGAACCCACATCTGATGTGCAGCCCTGGAGCATGTCTATTCACACCCAGCACTTTGTGAGATAATGGTCTTATTTGTGTGACACTGGGCCCCACTACAGCCTCATCTCAGCAGCAGCTCCTGGAACCATGTGCCTTTCATGACCTCTCCACACATTTTTTCATGCTGCCAAAACCAAAACCAGGTGTTCAGGACTGCAGGACACAGCCATATTCTTAAATTAAGGATGAAATAAATCATGACCTTGAAAAGCAGGTTTCTTCTCCAGTTCCAACTCTTTCCAAGAGTTTGCATTTCTATCAGTCTTTCCTCAGGCATCCTGCCCATTATTTTAAGGTAAAGCAGTTGTGACAATTTCCTTAAGATTGTTACTATGTTTGACAATAGATGCTTCAGTAACCTAAAACCAGTTTTAGTACCTGTAATTTTAACTTGCTTGAGGTTTTCCAACTTAAAATCTTAAATCTCTCAGTCCAATATCTTTAGCCAAGTACATCAGTCTATCAAAAATTTAACCGTGGGCTGGAGAGATGGCTTAGTCATTAAGGTGCCTGCCTGCTAAGCCTAAGAACACTGGTTCCAATCTCCAGGGATTCCAATCTCCAGGTCCCACGTTTAGCCAGATGCAAAGTGACGCAAAGGTGCAATGCCAAACACACATCTGGATTTCGTTCATAGCAGCTGAGAGAATGCTGGCAAGCCCATCTCTATCTGTGTCCCTCTCCCTCTGTGTCTGTCTGTCTGTTTCTCTCTCTCTGTGTCTCTCTCCAAAAATAAATAAAATATTTTTTTAAAAATAACCATTATCAAACTCTGGGCATGTGCAGCAGAACACAGGCATCCCTTTTGCCAATTCCAACAAAGGCCTGAATAACTGAACACTGAAAAGACACTAGGGCTGGCTTCACCTTCTGCTCTCTTCCAGGCTCTGCTCAGTACCTGTAGGGGAGCAGCTGCCACTTTCTCAAGAATTCAGCAGGCACCAGAGCCATTTGTCAGGTCCCAGAGCATCACGATGCTGGTTGACAGCCCTACCTTCCTGGTACTCAAAACACAGCCAGGATAATGAGTCAGGGCATTTCTTAACCCAGGCAGGAAGTCTTCAGAGTGCCCAGCATGCAGGGCTGCGAACCTGCTGCATGCCTAATCATTTCATGCCAATCCAGGCCACTTTTCTCTGTATCCCAGAATGGGCTTATTTCTGACCTTTCCTCCATGAGGTGTTTCTTGCCAGTACTTCTGCCACCCCCTGCTCAGCTGGAATCAGTCCCTTTCAGATGCTAGAAGTTTCCACACTGTCCTCAACATATTCTTTGGGCTTCTTGTTCTACAAAATCCATCCATGGACAGGATCTCAGGGCTACTCTTCTTGCCTTCCCAGATCCCCTACTCACCCTAAACCTGCTTTAACCAGATTTCTGTCCCAACATCTCCTCTCACCCAAGGATGCTTTTTTGTAAAAATGTGATTCATGGGCTGGATAGAGGTTCTTGCCTACAAAGTCTAGCAACCCAAGTTTGATTCCCACACACCCACCTACAGCCAGATATACAAAGTGGCACATGTGTCTAGAGATCATTTGTAATGTATGGAGTTCCTGGAGTGCCCAGCCAATCTGTCTCTCTTCTCTCTACTTCTCTGTGCTTGAAAATAAATTTTAAAAATTTTAATAAAAAATTTGGTATGCTGGGCATGGTGGCATACACCTTTAATCCCAGCACTCGGGAGGCAGAGGTAGGAGGATCACATGAGTTCAAGTCCACCCTGAAACTACATAGTGAATTCCAGGTCAGACTGAGCTAGAATAAGAACCTACCTCAAAACACCAAAAAAAAAAAAAAAATGTGGCATGTGTGTGGCTGTGTATTTACTTGTTCATGTGTGTGCAGTACATGTGCGTATACATGTTTTTGTGCACACAGGGGATGGGGATAAAAGATAATTTTACGTGTTATTGCCAGGAATGTCATCTGCATGTTTGAGATAGTGTTATATGAATTAATGAGTCAATGAGAATAATCAGGTAAAATCCACTTAAAAGAGGGGAAGAGAGCCTTTATTCATGTGCAGACCTCTGCTGGCTAATGCCAAAAACCTGACAGAGGCCCTGAACTCAGACTGAGCTGGATTTATATACCTTTTATAATAGTTTGTCTGAATTCTTCCATGCTTAGAGAGGGAAGAGATTTACATCCATTGTAAGGAAAGTATAAGAAAAGGGGAGGACATGCAGCCTGAAATCCCTGAAGTTATTTGAGTCATGGCACCAAAATGTAAGGAATGTGTAGGAGAAAAGCAAGAAAGAACATCGGACTTGATCTCTACAGACAGATTGTTTATTGAGAGGTATAGTGAGGGGTAGCAGCCTTCCTTCAGGATGAAGTCTGAAGCACCAAGTCAAGTTGGGTTTCAAACTTCTAAGGAGGACTCTCAGGAAAACATACTGAATTAGCTGAAGGTCAAAGGGAAGTAGACAAAGCATCAAAGTTATTTGCTTGGAATAGGCTCTTTTGCAGAGTTGACTAAGGAGGACTGGATGCCTCCATTCTTTATGGCCTTCTCATCTTAAGGTTAGTGATTAACTCTAGTTCCCTCTAGTTCAGGGAAGGCTATTAACCCTTCATCCATAAGTGTAGGATTCTGTCAAATAAGATTAAGTACAGGCAGCTGTCTCTTGAGATAAGGTAGTTACAGAATTCTTATTAGCTAATACCAGAGAAATCTCCCCTGCTGCAATTTCAGAGTACAATTCCACATGGCTTTGGTTTCCTACTCTATTTTTACAGTCTTGTTGCTTAAAAATACATGCAAACTGAAATCCCTGCATGGCAAATTCAGGTGGTTTGCCAGCAGCATTCAGATGGTTGACACGGAAAGGGACATGACCTGGGAGGGGGAATTTCCCCATTCTCTCTACCTTACACTAGATGGCACCCTAGAGGTCTGTGCAGCAGTCACAAACAAGGCACTGTCATCTGGAAGGGAAGTAACTGGAGTTTTCAATGGCTGGAGAACAACCCAGCTTCACTTTTTCCAGATATTCTGCATGGACAGGTTGATGACACTGGAGAACTTTGATGGCGTCTTCTACTTTGAACCACCTGTCTTCCTATATGAACAGAATCTTCCCAATCTTCTAATAGTTCAGTGATTGCAAGAACATAAACATATGTCCTGTGCTTTTGGTCTTGATTCTGCTCAAATATGCCGAGGAGTCTTCCTACTCTTCCTTTGACTCAGCCTCCTCATAAACTTCCCTCACAGCAGCACCGCCAGGCTCCTCTTCAGGCTCCATTCCCCCTCCTGGGACAATCCACTGGTCTGGGCACCGACTTCTACTCACCAGCAGCATCTCATCCTCCTGCTCACTGTGGAAGCACAGGCAGGTCGCCCACTTCTTGAAGCCCTCAGGGTCGTTTCTGTGTCTGGCTGGGCTTGAACTTCATCATAGAGGCTGGCTGCTGAGGCTGCTGTGGCTCTGGACCACACCATGGGGACCCAGCTACTGCCACCCTGCCGGGGACGAAGAAGACCAGAATGAGGGCCGAGATGAGCCTGGCGCCGAGGATGCTGGCTATGCAGTGGAGGACGAAGACGCAGGTCACTGGGGAACAGGTGGGAAATGCCACCTCTGACCCGGTGTCCACAGCTCTCCATGGAGCTTGCCTCACTGCAGATCCTTCTCTCCCACCTACCTACCATGGCGCAAGGGGAAGAGCAAGGCTCCTGGCTCATGCTACTGGGAGCAGGTTGCTAATGGTGCATACTGGCCAGCGGTCCCTTGGGGGACAGGCTTCACCCTTTACTGTCTCCTTTAGTCTGTCTTGATTCCCCTCAGTGCCCTGTTAAGGTGAAACAGTTGAAGTGACCTAGATGTAGTTTCAAATCTCACCTCCAACTCAATTACGATGGTATAGGCCTGTACATCCCACTTGTGGGCAGTGAAACATCCTTTAGTAAATATTCCAGAGAAGTCAGAGCTAATGGACAAGTTCACAGTTAATCTGGACAATACAGTGAAGTCCTGTCTCCAAACACACACACACACACACACACACACACACACACACACACACACACACACACACACTAGTATGGAAGATGGCTCAGTGTTTAAAGTCACTTGCATGCAAAGCCTCATGGACAAATTCAATTCCCTATTACTCACATAACGTTGGATGCACAAAGTGACATATGCATCAGGTGTATATTTGTAGCTGCAAGAGACATTGGTGCACAAACACACACACATACAAATCAATTTTAAAAAATTAAAACAGTGTGTTGGCACACATCTTTAGTCTCAGTACTCAGAAGGGTGAGGAAGGAGGGTCGCTGTGAGTTTGATGTAGGCCTGGGTCTAAAAGTTGAGTTCCAGGTCATCCTGAGTGACAGTGAGTGAAACGCTGCCTTGCAAAAAAAAAAAAAATCAAGTTTTAAAGCCACAATACAGTAAAAGAACACAGTATAGTTCCGTGGTGGGATTCTTGATTGGTATTTCCTTGACCCCGGGTTCCACTCCTTATAGCATTATCCCAGTAGGATGTCAGAGAATCCAATTCCCTATTTTTACTCAGTTGGTTGAACTGGAAAGTGGTGCCAGCCAGTGTGGTGGGCAAGGATAAAGAATTTTTTTGGTTTATTTACTTATTTAAGAGACAGAGAGAGAGAGAGAGAGAGAGAGAGAGAGAGAGAATATGGGTGCACTAGGGACTCTAGCCACTGCAAAGAAACTCCAGATGCATATGTGTTACCTTGTGCATCTGGCTTACATGGGTCCTAGGGAACTGAACCAGGTCCTTTGGCTTTGCAGGCAAATGCCTTAACAACTAAGCCATTTCTCCAGCCCCAAGCTGGGGGCTGTTTTAGATCCCAACAGTTCTTCCTTGTCAGATGCTCAAATCTAGGAGAGGCTTATGATGCAGAACTCTAACCACTGTACAAAATGGAAGCAGAAGGCAAAGGGTGGGGCTTAGGTGGTGAGTCTCCCAGGGACTGCCACCCTGGGGAAGGTGGGGCAGTGCATTGTTCTCACTGCACTGGAGAATCCTGTGTTTATATTGGGCTTTGAGAGGCCTTAATGGTCTAGTCAAACAAGTACCGATTTTCCTGAATCTTTCAGTTGGAGCAGGGAATTTTATCTGTGTGAGGGAGGAGGATCTGTGGGAGAAAGAGAGGCCTGAGAGGTGTAACGTAAGGTAAGAAAACAAGTGTGAGGGAAGAGGTGATGGCCCAAGAGAGGAGTTGCAGGTCTGAGGGATGAGGTAAGGGTCTATGGGAAGTGAGGGTCTGAGGGAGACCCACAGTCTGCAGAAATCTGAGGAATAAGTAGCGCAAAGCCCTTGTGAGGTAGGAGAGGTGACAGGAGACTTGGAGGCTCCTCAGGGTTGTGCTATTACCAGTTTGACCAAGAAAGTGTTTCCTGCTGGCAATGCTCCCCAGGTGGAAGGAAGTTGTGACAAGGAAACAGTCTGCCAAAAAAGAAGGACTGCATGTGCTAAGCATTTCTGGGTCAAGAGGCACTTTGGAAAAGTCGGGTTTTGGATGAAGGAGTAATTTAGAGGAGAACTGAGAGAAGAGGACAGGTTTGAGAGAGGAAGGCAGTGTTGATAGTAAATAAGTGGAAGTCTGAATGTTGAGGTATGGACTACAAGGAATGAGGCAGAATAGAATAGTGAAAACATTTTGGGGGGCCATGAGAAGGGAATGAGGCTCCTCAATCTAGAATCTTGGTATTTCTTACCTGTTAAGACATGAGAATTCCAAAATAATTAGCAAAACTTGTTTTAAAGCCTGCCTCCATGGAGAAAATATTCCTTCTATACAGAATTATTTCAAATAAGAATGTTAAGATAGCAATGAAGCAAGGTAGGTGTTGTGGCCCATGCCTTTAATCCCAGCACTCAGGAAGCTGAGGTAGGAGGATCATTCTCATGTGAGGCCTGATTGGAGCTACAGAGTGTGCTCCAGGTCAGCCTGGGCTAGAGCTTGCCTAGAAAAGAAAACAAAATATAAATAATTTAAAAATATAGTAATGAACAATGCTTAATGCCTAAGTGTACACAACTTGGAGTGTGACCTTTATTTTTTTCACAGATATAAACTTGAGAGAAGGAACAGTGTTTGAGGACAATGCAGAACAAAAAAGCTGTGCCTGAAAGTTCAACAGAGTTTCCTGGAGTAGGGAACTGGTCAGGCAGGGAAGAGAGGTGAGAAGTTACATGCTCTGCAGCTGTTACATGTCCCAGCTCCCTCAATAATCTCCATTCTAGTTTTAGGAAGCAGGCTCATTCATCCCACCATGACTTTTTAAAAAAATTTTTGTTTTTTTTTCTCACTCTAGCCCAGGCAGACCTGGAATTCACACCCTGTATTCTCAGGGTGGCTTTGAACATCATGGCAATCCTCTTACCTCTTCCTCCTGAGTGCTGGGATTAAAGTCATGTGCCACCACACCCAGCTTTTTAAGGCTTTCTTTTCTTTCTTTCTTTTTTCTTTTTCTTTTTTCTTTTTCTTTCTTTCTTTCTTTCTTTCTTTCTTTCTTTCTTTCTTTCTTTCTTTCTTTCGAGGTAGGGTTTTGCTCTAGCTCAGGTTGACCTGGAATTCACTATGTAGTCTCAGAGTGGCCTTGAACTCATGGAAATCCTCCTACCTCTGCCTCCTGAGTGCTGGGATTAAAGGCATGTGCCACTACACCTGGCCCAAGGCCTTTTTTGGGACATAAGGTCTCAGTCTATATACCAGGCTGAAAATGAACTTGTAGTAATGCAACTTTGGCCTCCTAGTAGCTGGGATTAAAGGCTGTGCTACCTGTGCAGGCTTTTTGTTTGTGTGTTTCATCCAGGGTCTCACTATGAAGTTCAGGCTGCCATAGAATTCCCTGTGTAGTACAGACTGGCTTCTGACTCATGGTAGTCCTCCTGTCTCAGCATCCAGAGTACTCATATTACATACATGCAGTGCCATTCCTACCTTCATTGCTTATCTTCCCCTCACCTTAGCTATCAGTTCATGACTCCTTATAGCCTTTCTCAGCACACAGATGACACAAGACAGGACCATAAGCTATGGGACAAGTTCCATCTAGGAATTGGACTACATAATCTCTTTCCAACCCTGTATAAAAATTCAATTCAAGGGCTGGAGAGATGGCTTAGCAGTTAAGGCATCTGCCTCCTAAGCCTAAGAACCCAGTTCCAATCTCCAGGTACCACGCTTAGCCAGATGCAAAGTGACACAAGGGCGCAATGCTGCACTTGACCACAAGGGGGCGCATACATCTGGATTTCATTCGCAGAAGCTGAGAGACTGCTGGTGTGCCCATCTCTCTCTGTCTCCCTCTCCCTCTCTCTCTGTCTTTCTCTCCCTGTGTCTCTCTCTATAAATAAAAAATAAAAATAAATAAATAAACTTTTTAAAAATTCAATTCAAATTTTCATCAGAACTTGAGTCTTTGAACACTGGAATATGAGGAGGGAGCACAGAGATTTGGCTCTAGCATCCCATTGCCAACCAGTAGATGAATGTATGTGTTCAGTGGCTACAAACCGGCTCTAACTCCGTCGCCTTGGTGAGAAGGAATGGTTTGGAAATTGAGGCATGGAGAGGTGGAGTCATGGATTCACAAGCTTCTGGGATCTAACAGCACAGCTTTCACTCTGATGCAGCATTTGCTGCCATCTTGAGCAGGAAGAAGTGATCTGCCAGAAAGAGAGTCCCATTGCATCAGGAAGGAATGTCATTTTATCTATTCATAGAACAAGCAAGAGCTTCAGCAAGAGCCACCAAACTCCACCAACTGAGGAGATGGACGAGTGGTGTCCAGATGGACAGGGTCTTGGCAGTGTTTTCACTCAGAAACACAGCTGTGTGCTGACTTAACCTATACACATGGTGTGAGGGGGCTACTAATGTCCCCTTGCCAAGTCTTCAAAACAGAGAGATACCACTGAGGACACAGAGATCATGAGTCCAAAACTTGAGAGAGTTTGGAGCTCATAGCTGTAAATTCAAGTGCTTAAGAGGCTGAGACAGGAAGATTGGAATAAATTTTAAAACAGCCTGAGCTATACAGCTTAAGACTTCTCTGAAAAACAAACAAACAAACAAACAAACAAACAAACAAACAGGATGAGGAGTCAGGAGTCAAGACACAGAGGAACAGATCTGGAGACATACAGGGACAGGCATAGAAGAAAACAAGCAGACTATGTGTTTCCTGTAGCAGGTTTGGAGTACAGTCCCCAATTTTCTGCCCATTATCTCTAAATCCTTCAGCTCTATTCTTTAACTCAGTGACCAAGCTAAAGCTCAGGAAAATATTGAAATTAGGGGCTGTGGACACACCACAGGGTGGAGACAAGAGAAGGGACCCTCTGCCCTTCTAATCCTGCTGAGCTTCTGCTTCATGTCCTCAATGCCCCTGGTTTATTCTTTCCCCCAAGGAAATAGTGGACCACGTGTCTACCTGCCCATGCTTGTAGGGTCTTAGCTGCAGTGTGCTCATTATCTGATCCTGTTGTTCCCTCTGGCAGTTAATATGACCCACAATCTCTGAACCCCTGTCTCCAAATCTCCTTTCTTGGCATTCTTGCATTCTCAGGGCACCCCCTCATCCTTCAGGATTCTGGTGTAGAGGAGGGATAGTGCAAGGAGACACACATCAGCCCTTCTTCTGAAGTCCCATCTCCAAAACTGCCGCTGGGGTCTTCAGCAGGAGGCTGAAGTTGAGCCAAGGAGGCAGAAGGGTAGTTACTGCATGCCCTGGGCTCTTTTTCTGCAAAGACATATAGTTTGTCCTGAAGGTGCAGGCTTGACATTGGAGTTCCTTGGGTAGAAAATATAAGAGTATTCCATATTTAGGGCCAGCCTGATTGAGATTGAGACCATGTCTCCAAACAAAAACTTAAATAACACACTAAGGATGGGGCTAAGTGGCAGATACTTCTCCTAGCATTCAGGAAGCTCTAGGGACAGGCAGGCGAACACACACACACACACACACACACACACACACACACACACGTGTGCATGCACACATGCACACACTGACTAAAGGAGGGGAGTTGTCTAATAAAGGTCTTCCAGCCAGAAAGTGGGAATCTTCAGTGCTGTCCAGGTGGCAGCAACCTCAGGGTCGGAAGAGGTGGTGAGATGCAGAGACAGAAGGGAAAGATGGGCCAGGGACAGCAGATACAAATGGGGTGGCAATCACACACTAGGTTTAAACAGTGAAAAGGATAGTCACAGAGAGTCAGACACAGAGAGACCACAGATAGTCAGATAAACACATGCAGTGGCATGAACACAGTGGCACACACAGAGATGCCCCAGAGCTGCACAGGTGGGCTCTGTCTGGGTGGAATCATGAGCCCTGATTCCACTTCTGTGTGCTTCAGTCCAGGAAACCCCAAGTTGGCTGGGAAGGGGGCTTCATTGTAGAGGTTACCAGAAGTCCCATCAGTCCAGCTGGTAGAGCACATCTGATGAAACCACCTTTCTGCACCACAGTATAGATGCAGTGTTCCTATCCATGCCTTAGACTATACAGCATCCAGATATACTGGCTCTTGTATCCACTGGGCCTGAACCCACCCACTATTGTCTATACACAGGAGGGCTTGAAGTCTCTGTGATGACTGCCTGGTAGCTGAAACACGCTAGTGGTCCTTGGGACCTGTATTTCACAGCCAGATTTTGTAGCCTCCTGAGGATCAGGACAAGATGGGTGTCACCCAAGTTCCTCAGAGCCAAGAGACAGAGGTCAGTGTTAGATTTTGGGATAAAGATAGAGGCACAGAGACCACTTATTTCTTCACTCCAACACATTTTTAAAAATTTTTTATATTTTATTTTTATTTATTTGAGAGAGAGAGAGAGATACAGAAATATGCAGGTAGAGAGAGAGAGAGAGAGAGAGAGAGAGAGAGAATGGGTGTGCCAGGGCCTCCAACCACTGCAAACAAACTCCAGATGCGTGCGCCCCTTGTGCATCTGGCTAACGTGGGTCCTGAGGAATTGAACCTGGGTCCTTTGACTTTGCAGGCAAATGCCTTAACTGCTAAGCCATCCCTCCAGCCCCCAACACTTTTTTTTAATACCAGAAAAGACAGATGAGATCTGAAGACATAGAGAGAGGTAAAAGCATTGGCTCCTGGAAAAAAAAATAGAAGTGGGGAGGGAAACATGGGCAAGGGAAAGAGCAAGACGGTGCAGGACAGATACAGAGGGCCAGAGAGGACTCTAAAAGAAGAGGAGTGAAAGTGTCCTGAGAAAGGGGCCTTGGGTGATGTGCTGAGGAAGGTCTGCAGGAAGGGGACATTCTCTCATCTCAGCTCAGAGATATCTGTAATTACAATAGCAGAACATTGGCCCTAAATCTGACTTTATCTCAGCATACCAGGCTGCTGCAGAGAGCTGTGGGGGTGTTACATTCCAGACCCATTGTTTATATAAAAAAGGACAGAGAGAAAATTTTATAGAAAAGGGGGATGGAGGAGGGGAAGCCTCTTGGGGGTACTGGAGAGCATAATCCATTTTAGAAGTCCCTATCTGCATTCTTGCATTATGTGGATGTGGAAGTCTGAATGGGTTCCTGGGGTGGATGGTCTGAATGAACCAAGTTTGCAGAGTTCTAGAGAGGGGTGCCATGAATATAAAATAGAAATAGTTACTGAGGAAGTAACAACAGGAATTTTTGAAATCATTTGGATTTAGATCTTCTAAAACGACCTGTATAAGTTAAGTGGGAAAATGTAAGACTGAACTGGCATGTTCAGAGAAGTGTCCATAATATTTCATTCAGTAAATGTGAGTCATACAAATGAACTTACCTCAGAGGAAAGAAGCAACATCTCATGAGTTGTTTTAGCTTAAATAGCAATAAGCATAGAACAACTATAATCTAGAACAGGGTCTGTCTCAGATGACCACAAGGTGTCAATTCATACACAGAAAAACATCATAAATTGGCCATTTTAAAAAGCAAACACAGAGCTACAGAGATGTCTTAGCAATTAAGGCACTTGCCTGAAAAGGCAAAGGAGCCAGGTTTGATTCCCCAGGACCTACATAAGCCAGATGCACAAGACATTGTATGCATCTGGAGTGTGTTTAAAGCAGCTAGATGCCCTGGTACTCTCATTCTCTCTCTTCCTCTTTCTCTCTTTCAAATGAATACATTTTAAAAGAAGCAAACATAAAACCAAGCATGGTAGCACACACCTTTAATTCTATCACATGGGAGGCTGAGGTAGGAGGGTCACTGAGAGTCCAAGGTCAGCCTCAGTCTACATAGTGAATTCCAGGTCAACTTGGGCTAGAGTGAGACCTTACCTCAAAAAACAAAAACAAGTAAAAAGATTACCCAGGATAATTTTTCCTCCAGATCTGTCACATTTAACTCTCCACAATCCCTTGCTGTCTGTAAGTTTGTTGTAAGTTTTCTGTGTGAGAAGCTGTTAGAGGCCTGATTGCTGTCTATACAGCAGCTCAATGAGAATTTTAGATGAAGCCAGACAGCAATTGAATGAAAGGGTGGCATTAGGTGGGTCTCCAAATGTGATAGCTGCAGATATACTGAAGTCATGAATGCCTGGTGAGCCAAAGAACATTCTGCATTCAGGTTAATATGCTACCAGGACTGTAGCTGTGGAGGAAACAATCAGAGAGATGAGTGTGGCTGTGGAGAAATTCATATATGTCTCTTTGTCATACAGCTACAACATGTGCTTCCTGAGGGAGCTCTCACCCCAGCAGGACAGCAACACAGAAAAGGAAAGGAAAGGTCATCTTTTCTCTAGGACATCTTTAACCCTAGTCTCCTTCTGTTCCTAGGTGATTCCCCACTTCTAGTCAAGGCTTCTGGGTGGAGATTTCCGGGGAGTGGCAATAGAAGGGCTTGCAGGTGCTGAAGAGGCATGAAGCTCTAAGTAGCTCATTTTAAAGCTACATTTATAGGAGCTCCATGTGGTGCCAGCAGGCCCTGTGGTCTTGGCTTCTCCTAAGCTTCCTGTGATAGTGGCTAAGTCTCAGCTCTGAGGTGGAGATGACAGATGACTAGGTAAGATTTGGCAAAGTCACATGCAGTTTTAATATACATGAGACAACTACAGAAAGAGCCAAAAATTATTTATATGTACAATAAATATGATCATTTCACCTCCAAATGTTATGTTTTAACATACTTCTCAATTCACCAGTATATTTTGATGTGAATTTAAATACATGAGCATATAATTTGATTGTATACCCAGCAAATTACCTTCTTTTGGTCCCTCTCCCCCATTCCACTGCAGACCCTCTTCTTTCCAAATAGTCCTTCCTCTGTTTTGATGACTTATTTCTTTGGTCTCCTCCATCCTCCATGTATAAATGTTGATGGACTGAAAATGGAGCGATTCTGCACTGTTAATAGGTTGAAAACTCATGTATTCCAAATGCTTTTTACTCAGCTGGTGGCAGTTTGGGAGTTGGAGCCTTGCTGGAGTTGAGGTGTTTTATTGGGCGAAAACTTCTGGGTGTGATAGCCAGCATTGCCTTGCTAGTGTTCAGGTCACTGTCATGCTGTGGTTTTCCACCTGCTGTGGCAGAGGTGATGTCCAGCCTCTGCTCATGCCATTTTTTCCTTTGCCATCGTGAAGCTTCCCCTCAAGTCTGTAAGCCAAAGTGAATCTTTTTCCCCACAAGCAGCTTTTGGTTGGCTGCTTTGTCACAGTAATTTAAAGGTAACTTCAATGGGTATCATAGATAAATAATAAATTTGTTTATGAAGTAATGAGAATAAATAAAGTAAGTATATACTCAATTTCTCAATTGCAATTATGGATTTTCAGACGGTATTTTCCTAGTTAATCATGATATTTTGAGTCAATATTACTGTGTTCATACAAAAGTAGGCATTATTTCCATAAGAAAATAATATATTTACAAGATAGGAAAGAGACAATACTTGAGTGAAAAATGTTATCAAACAAATGTTTGTGTGTATGTATGTGTGAGTATAAAATATGGACTATTTCACAATATTTCCTGTCATTCTTGTGCAAGGCCTTTCTAGTCTTTCCTGTATTGTTCCAATGTTAGCATTTGTGCTGCTCCTCCTGGTTACCTTACAGAGCACACCTATGAAACAGTGATCAGCTCTGACCTGACTCTTCATGTAGAACAATGAAGCATAGCAAGACTCCTCACAGCCCAGCAGGTACATTTGCTAATATTTGAACACAGGGATTCAAATGGAAGTTCCTCCTAAACATGTAATAAGTGAAGATGGGCCCTCAGTGAATGCTGAGCATTCCATGACCAGTATAGAACAACACGGGAGTCTCTAAACTGTGACTTTCAGCCACTAAAAATCAGCTGCATGATTTCTTGCCTATTATGGAGCATCATGATATTCTCAAATATGGGATATTGTCTTATAAGAAGCAACTGCATGATTTGGATAAAAGATACTGTTGTTTTTTTAATTTTTTTTCAATTTTTATTTATTTGCAAGCAGAGAGAGATAGAAGAGAGGCAGACAGAGAGAGAATGGGCATGACAGGGCATCTAGCCTCTGCAAATGAACTCCAGGTGTATGTGCCCCTCGTGCATCTGGCTTATGTGGGTCCTAGAGAATTGAACCAGCATCCATTCACTTTGCAGGCAAACACCTTAACCACTAAGCCAAAGAGATGCTGTTTTTATGTTTAGGTATAGATTGATTAAATATAAAAATTAATACAATATAGGCCAACAATTTTAGATCAAATAGAGAGGTTCTATTACCTCTAAAAGTATTTGAAAGTAGTGAGTACAATTTCAATTGTTTGGGGGGACATCTTTCCACATCAAAGCTTAGGCTACTTGCTCAAAACAGTAGCTGGGAAGACAGGCATGGTGGTGCATACCTTTAATATCAGCACATGGGAGGCAGAGGTAGGAGTTCAAGGCCAGACTAGGACTACAGAGTGAGTTGTTCCCAATCAGCATGGGCTAGAGTGAGACTGCTTCAAAAAAAAAAGAAAGAAATTTTCAAGGAAGATTTTCATAGCTGTCACATTTTAAAATAAGATATATATAATTTCTGTGATGAGCAAAGATTAAGTGCAAATTTTGCACGAGGGTCAGGATCACCCACAGAAAGCTTTGCCTTAACATAATAGCATTGAAAATGTGTTGTTTTTTTAAACCTTAAGTTTTGTATTTTATATGTCAAGGTCTTGCTGTAGCCTGGACTAACCAGGAATTCACTGTATAGTCTCAGGCTCACCTCAGACTCACAGTGATCTTCCTTCCTCAGCCTCTGGAGTGCTGGGATTAAAGGAATGAGCCATCATGCCCAATAGAATGTGTTATTTTATAAATATTGGTATTTGTTTTAGTTTTTTTCATATTGACACTTTTTTATTGACAACTTCCTTAGTTATAGCTAATAAACCATGGTTTTTCCCTCCTTCCTCCCACTTTCCTTTTGCAACTCCAATCTCCATCATACTCCTTCCCCATCTCAATCAGTCTCTTTTCTTTTGATGTCATCTTTTCCTCATATAATGATGGTCTTGTGTAGGTAGTGTTAGGCACTGGGAGGCCCCCTTGTGCATCTGGCTAATGTGGGTCCTGGGGAAGCAAACCTGGGTCCTTTGGCTTTGCAGGCAAACACCTTAACGCTAAGCCATCCCTCCAGCCCAATTATTTTTTAATATTAAATTTTATTTATTTATTTGAGAGAGAGGGAAAGAAGCAAGGAGAGAGAGAATGGGCATGCCAGGGTATCCAGCCACACACATGGGCCCTCTTTGTACATCTGGCTTACGTGGGTCCTGGGAATCAGAACTGGGTGCTTTGGCTTCACAGGCAAGTGCCTACATCGCTACACCATCTCTCCAGCCCAGAAACTTATATGCCACACTCCCTTCACCAAGAGTGCTCACCTGACTTCTGCTGCCAAAGGAACCTCAGTTCAGGCTCCTCCTTCCATGAGCTCTGGGATCCACTCTCTCTGAGTGCTTACTGTAATTCAGCATGTTGGAAGGCTCCACACTCAGTCCCTCATTTCAAGACTACACCAACCCCGAGAGGGAAGCTCAACCCCGAGAGGCTCAGAGAGGGAAAGGCCTTGCTTGAGGTCCCATGACACTCAGGTATATGTAAAGGGGGCAGCAAGTGACATCTCCAGGCAAGGTGACATGCCATGATGGCCATAGAAAATGATGACAGCATGTGCAGCCAAGCATGTGCAGCCACTGAGGTCTCCTTGAATAATTTTCTTTTAGAAATATTTTTATTCATTTATTTGCAAGGGAGAGAGAGAGAATGGGTGTAGCAGGATGCACGAGGGTTTCTTGCCACTGCAAACAAACTCCAGATGCACATGACACTTTGTGCATATGGCCTCATGTTGACAGTGGGGAATTGAATCCAGCCTCAGGCTTTGCAAGCAAGCACTTTAACTGCTGATCTGTCCCTTCAGCCCTCCTTGAATAATTTCATGTGTTCTGTTAATACCCTCAAAGACCCTCTCAACCTAGTTAAACCCCTGGTTCTGAGTCTGATTGAACATTGAGAAGACACTGGGCAGGCTTCAACTTCTGCTCTCTTCCAGGCTCTGCTTGATAACTGTAGGGGACCTGCTGCCACTTTGTCAAGAGGTCAGACAGTACCAGAGCCAGGATTCAAGTCTCAAAGCATCAAAGCAAAGCCAGAATAATTAGTCAGGACATTTCTCAACCCAGGCAGGAAGTCTGAAGTGTGTCCAGCATGCAGGCCTGGGTTGCCTGCTGCAGATCCAGTCATTTCATCCCTGTCCAGGCCACTTTTCTCTGTGGCCCAGATGGGTTCATTACTGACCTTGGCTTCCAGGGAGAATTTCTTGTCCCTACTCCTGCCATCCTCTGCTCAGCTGGAATCTGGTCTGTTCAGCTGCTAAAAGTTTTCAGACTGTTCTCAGCATAACCTTTGGGCTTTTTTTCTACAAGATCCATCCATGGACAGGATCTCAGGGTGACTCTTCTTGCCTTCCTGGGTCTCCTACTCACTCTAAATCTGCTTTAACCAGATTTCTCTCCCAACATCTGCTTCTCTCACCCAAGGATGCATTTTAGTTAAGAATGTGGTAGATGGGCTGGAGAAATGGCTTACTGGATAAGGTGCTTGCCTGCAAAGCCTAACAACCCATGTGCGATTCCCTCACACTCACCCAAATCCAGATGTACAAAGTGACACATGTGTCTGGAGTTCATTTGTAGCAGACGGGGGCCCTGGGGTGCCTACCTTATCTGTCTGTCTGTCTTCTCTCTACCTCTCTGTAGCAGACAGGTTCAGGTTCGCTGAGATGAACTTCCAGACCAGGCACAGTTATCGAGGAAGGGATTTATTGAAGCTTACTGATCCAGGGGAAGTTCCTTAATGGCAGAAGAAGCTGGCCTGCCTTCACAGGACCAAACAGAGAACAAAGCCACAAGCCAAAAGCCACACAGCACAGCACACCTCAGGAACTCCAGCTAGGCATGCTTTGTATATCCTTAGATTGAAATTTCACCCACTACCATACCTTAAGATCTTCCCAGTGACACTGCCTCCAGCCAGGTGCCTGCAGATGCAAAGTACAAACTAATAAAACACTGAATGTATTGGGGATGATCTATTCAAACTATCACACTATCTCTGCTTGCAAAATTTAAAAATAAAAATAAAAACTGATGTGTGTGTGCGGATGTGTATTTGTATGTTCTTGTATGTGCAGTGCATGTGTGTATACAAGTATACATGCACACAGGCAGTGGGGATAAAAGACAATTTTGTGTGTTAGTCCCAGGAATGCATTGGAAGTTTTTGAGATAGGGTCTCTCACTGGCCTGGAATTCACCAAATATGCTATACTGGCTGGCCACTCAGCCCCAGGGACTCTCCTATCTCACCCCACCCAGTGCTATGATTACAAGCCTGCAGCACTGCACCTGGCTCTTTTATATGGGTTCTGGGGATCAAACTCAGGTAGTTAGGCTTACAAGGCAAACACTACCCAATGAGCCTCACCCCCAAGAACATATTTGGGATCAGGTCTTGCTATAGATATCCCAGGCTGGCTTTAAACTCATGATGCTCCTTGTCATCTGCACAGCTCCCCAGGCCCCTTTTGTCACAAGGGCTAAACTCAGTAGTCAGGAGGCAGATTATGTTAATTCAATTGCCAAACTTTATTCACTCTTCACACATGTCAATTAAACTAAGTCCCTTTCTTCATTTGTTCTTTCAAGTACCTTGTTGTCCTATCCCTAACCCCCTGGGGCACTCACATGCAACTCCACTTGGTCAGCGGGCAGTGTCCAGAGTCCAGGCCTTGCTCCTATCCATGCCTGGCTGCCTACAGGTCTCATGGGCTGCTGCTTCTACTTACAGCAGGTATGAACTCAGAAAGGGATGAGGAGCCTGTCTCTCTGAGTTGACTGACAATTGTCTGAGCTTTTGCTGGGGTTCTTATACCCATTTTTTCCTCAGTCTTCCTGGCTGCTGATAGCCACCTTAGGGCTCATTACCATATTAGCTCACAGAGGGTCTCTGGTCAGTCTCTGGCCTTGGCCCCCAGGTTGCCATGATGACCTTGTCACTGGGTGAGTGCCACTTATCAGAGCTGCCAGTCTCTAGTCAGTCTCTGGTTGCCATGGTGATCTTGCCATTGCTGAGTGAGTGCCCCATTTTACTTCTAACTATTGCTTCTAATATTCCTCATTACTTCTAACTATTCTAACAGTCCCCATTTCACTTCTAACTATTGCTACTAACACCTTCTCCAAGAAGTCTTTCTGGATCCCAGTCCACTTCCTATCACTGCCATTGCCCACACCCACATCATTCCTCCACATGTCTGCCTCCAAGTTTAGAGACCTCAAGAGTAAGATCCATTGTGCCCATGTCTGCCTGGACTTAGCTCTGTGCTGGGATCACCTCAAATTTGTAATCAGCTGCTCAGAATCCAGGCTTCACTACACCACACATGAAGCTGTGCCTCCCATGTCACTAGCCTGACTTCCTGCTTCTAGATGTTTCTTCCAAAATATCCTGTGTCCAAGATCCACTTTCCTCCCTACACTGGGCATTCACCAAGTGCGTTGTCTCCAGAGCCCACTGAGGGACATTTCCCTAGAAACCATCATTCCAGCCTGCAGCCTTAAACCGAGAGAGAGAGGAATACCTGGGATCAGTGCCCTTATCCCAGCCTTCAATGTCCTTCCTGGCCAAGCCCTGTCTAGTTTCCCCAGTAGTGGCTTTCCCCAAACTCCTCCTCTCCACTCAAGCACATGTGTGGTCTTCCAAGTTCCTTCTCCTCCCCTTCACTTCCCTCAGACTCCTGGGCCTGGTAGGAGCAGCAGTGCCCAGCCACTTGTAATTAACCTTTACTGGGCACTTTGCCTCTGCTATTCCTTTGAAAGGGGGCTGACAGAGCAGCCAAGGCCATGCCACTAGGATGCTGTAAAGCTTCTGTACTATTTATAAATCCCTTCAGACATCATAAAGATAGGATCTTCCCTGTGGGGTTCATCTCTTGTGACTATATATAATGTAATTATATACACATTCTACACTGATTAATAAAAAATAATCACTTCTGGGACACTGAGAAAGCAAGCTGGTGCTGAGCAGAAAACCTTCTCCCTGTAGACCAGCCAACTGAAAGCTGGAAAATGCTGCACTGCACGCAGCGTATGGGAGACAGAAGCCATCAACAGTGAAAATAGTGGATGCTGAATATTCAAGCTTGGCCAGACAGGCCCAATGACTGAACGGGTGCAATAGTGGCGTGTCTACTCTTGGGGTAACCAAGTGCTCCATAATTGGACTGAAGGCCCTCTCTACGGGAGGGAATACATACCCGGTACTGAAAACCTAAAAAAGTCTATGGTAGGTGAGGTCATGAGCCTTGGGGGTATAAGCCTGCTCATGTCTGACTAAATGTATATATTATTCCCACCAAGCTGCCCTGGGGACACTACACTAAATGTTCATGTCCACATATTAACGCTATTCTCACTTCTGGCTAGAGAAGCTTCTCTTTTCAGATGGTGATGACCACTGGGATGACACAAAAGGCAACATAGTGCTGAGAAGAAGGGATGGAGGAGTGCCTAGCACTGAAACACCTCTGTCACATCCTCCAGTGGCTCAGGGACCATTGCGGAAGAGGGGGAGGATAGAATGGAAGAGCCAAAGGAAGGATATGACCTCTTACTATGCAGCTGCCCAGACAGAAATTGGCCTCGATATCCATGATCTTGCAGTGCCTAGCAATACCTTTGCAAGACCCTCAAAATAGAAGAGAAAGATGATGTCATCAAATTAGGAGAGAGACTAATGGAGAAAGGGAGGGGATATGATGGAGACCGGAGTTCTAAAGTGGAATGGGGGTGGGGAGGGAAATATCAGGTGGGGTTTTTTTGGTATGTAAGATTAAAAGTCAATAAAAATAAAAAAATTTAAAAAAATAAAAAAATAATCACTTCTGTTTGTGAGATATTTTACCTGTTCTTGGGGCTGCTTTCCATCTCATCACTCCCAGCATGTGCACGTGCAAACACACACACACACACACACACACACACACACACTTTTCCATCCCAGCTTCTCATTTCTATCTCTTTCCTATTTGTGCCAGAACTTTGCAAGGGTGGAAGGCAATATTTTAATCCTGACTGCACAAGGGAAACATGAGATGCAGTCCTCACCAGGCCTCTGAGCTCCTAGCAAGCCACAGGTAAAGGTAGGAAGGGAAGAAAAGAGGAAAGGAAGGCAGAAGAGGAGGGTGAAAGGGAAGAGAATAAAGGAAGGAATGAGGGAAATGAGAGGGAAAGGGAGGAGAAGAATAGTAAGAAAGGGAGAAAAAGAGGGGAAAGGGTGTTAAGTGGCAGGATGAAAGGGTGAGAAAAGAGCAGGAAAATGAGGGGAAAAATGGAAACAAGGAGAAAGAAAGGTTGGTGTGAGCAAGGGAGAGAAGAAAGAATGGGAAAGAAGAGGGGTTAAGGGAGAAGAATGGAAGGAAGGAAGGAAGGAAGGAAGGAAGGAAGGAAGGAAGGAAGGAAGGAAGGAAGGAAGGACAAGGGAAAGAGGGAAGGTTTGCTGAACTTTGGCCTGAGCAGTGTCCTGTAGACTGCAGCAATCCCTGTAGACTGACCATAGTGTTTAAGGCACATACAGTGGGCCTTATGGGATCTTCTGGCCCCAGGAGTCTCACCGTCACACCAGGCCTCCTCAGGCCCCAGGAGTCCTGCACCTGTTCTCTGGGTAAGCTTGTATATGTGTGTGGGGAGGGACAAACTCTGTGAGCTGCAAAGCTTCTGCTTTATTTTAGCTGAACCATAGGTACTAGGAACCCCTGCATCTGCTCTCTGGGTATGTGCGGGGTGGGACACAAGCTGTGTGAGCTGCAAAGTCCCTGCTTCAGCACAGCTGCACCCCAGTGTCCATGCAAAAGACACAGCTCTCACCTCAAAGGGGATTAGAGATAGTTTAGTCCAGGGCCAAATATGAGTGACCATGGCCCAGGAACACAGATTAAGTTTACCAAAAATTCCCTGTCCAAATGTGTTAACAATGTGTCCAAATGTGTTCACAAGGTTTTCATAGTTACATAAATCAAGTCATAAATTCAGGCACTTTTCAAATACATAGGTTGACCATCAGGTTGGCAGGTTTTAGCAAAGTAACGAAATCTCCACCATAGTCTTCACATGCTATCTGATGACATTCTTAGCCCTTGGGTTGATGGAAACTGGTGGTCTGTCAGTACACACAGCTGCACCTCAGGTGCCAGATGCTCCTGCATCTGCTCTCTGAGTGTTTGGGGGCCACACAAGCTCTATTAGCTGCAAGGTCCCTGCTCCAGTACAGCTGCAGCTCACTCATTTTCTGCCAGCTGCCCTCCCCTCCTGACTGATGGGCGCCTCTGGCCTCCCCCGTGTTGTAGGTAGATGGTTCTGCCCGTGACGTCACAATGCTGTGGCTCAGGCAAAGCATCCTTAGGGAAGTTGTAAACTTTAAAATGGTGGGAGCAGTGGAGTTCTTTCTCCTGAGCCTCTCTCCAGCACCTCTGTAGGGCAGAAGAGGTGGCAGTGGTGGTGTTGTGTCTGTGTGCCAGGGAAACTGCTCAGCAGATTGTAAACTGAAAGGCAGGATGGCGTGAGCAGTGTGGAGGAAGCAGCGGAGTTCATTTTCCGGAGCCTCCATCTTGTGGGATGGCGGAGGAGGCGGCCATGGCGAGTCTGGGGCTGAGTGAGAGTGATCGGCAGCAGGTAGGAGGATCACGCTGGGCGGAGGTGTCACAGGCTCCCTGGAAGGTGCTTTGAGAAAGCCAGGCAAAGGGCTGGCAGGGCCCACACCCAGCTCCAGCGAACCGCCCTGGAACATGAGCCCAAATTCACACACCACACACACACACACACACACACACACACACACACACACACACACATACATGCACGCACGCACGAGTGCCGCCACAGTTTTGGGCCTGGTGCACTCTGGTGACCCCAGTGGGAGGCTGAGGTAGGAGCTTCCAGGTTTGAGGGCAGACTGGACTACATAGAGCCTTCCTCAAAACAGAAGAGCAAAAAGGAATGCAGAGGGGAGGAAAAAGGGGGAAAGGAAAGAGTGTGGAAAGTGTGGATAAGGTGATCTAGAGTGAGTGTAGTGAACCTGGCTTGGTGGCACATTTTATCTCATGCCTCCACCTGCCAAGTACTGAGTTTACAGGTATGTGTCACTACACCAGGTTACTTTGACCCAGCCTGTGTTATGGGAGACCCTATTTCAAAAATAAAGAAAAACCACACAGAGAACAAGGAGTGTATGGAGGGCAAGGCCAGGGCAGCAGAGCCTGAATGGACTCCATGGAAACTGTACAGGCCCGTGAGTGCTGAGCACACCCCTCTTTGCAGGCAGCTGTTCTCATCTCTTCTGGCCATTTGGCCACTTTTCATTTTCTTGTATGCAACCATCCTCTTCTTCAACTGTTTTTTTCACTATTGTTTTCCATTTTGATATTTTTTACAAGTGTTTTATGATTTATTTATTTCAGAGAGATATAGAGAGAAACATAGAGAGAGAAGACCTATGGAGGGTGAGAATGGGCACACCAAGGCTTCCAGCCATGCAAATGAACTACAGATGCATGCACCACCTTGTGCATCTGTCTTATGTGGGTCCTGGGGAATTGAACCTGGATCCTTTGGCTTTGCCTTAACCTCTAGTTGCCTTAACTTCTAGGCAATCCCTGTAGCCCACATTTTGATATTTTAATACATATTTATAACGTATTTTGATACTATTCCTAGAAAATCTACCATCTTTCCAGTTTCCACCTCTCATTAACACACTTCTTCACTCCTATGACTCCCCATCCTAATTTTGTTCCTTTAAAAAAATGTTTATTATTATTATTAACAACATTGGTTTTTTGTTTTGTTTTGTTTTGTTTTGTTTTGTTTTGTTTTGTTTTGTGTTTTCAAGGTAGGGTCTCGCTCTAGCTCAGTCTGACCTGGAATTCACTATGTAGTCTCAGGGTGGCCTCAAACTCATGGCGATCCTTCCACCTCTGCCTGCTGAGTGCTGGGATTAAAGGCGTGCAAGACCATGCCTGGCTCTTATTATTATTAACAAAATGCTTTGTAGAGATAAATCATGTGTTGGTACCCTCTTTTCCCTCATCACTGTACCCTCTTCCATTAGGGACGCTCCTCATTGGGTTGCAGGTATTCCTCATTCCTTTTTTTTTTTTAACCCCACTGAGTTAAATTAGGGTTTCTTGAATGAGTATGGTGATTTAACAGGATGGGCAACTTACCAGTAGGTACACAACTGATGAACATGACTCCCCTTTCCCAGCAATCATTAGGCACAATTAGCTTCTCTAGAGGTGTGGAGTCACATGTATCCTTCCGCCATGAAAGTGATGTATTGACAGGTTCAATCTTTGCAGTAAATTTAAGCTGCCATAAATTCATGGGTGTAATGACTATGTGTACCCAAAAACAGCATTTCAGAGTGCTCCTTCCCACCATAGAGGAATCTCTGTAAGACTCAGGAAGTTAGAGAAACCATGTTCAGTAACTGGACAAAACTTGAAAATCTCAGAAAGCTCCTTAAATTCACAAGCTTCACAGGCTCCCTACATAAGGTTATATAAACAGTAACAATTTCTGGGAAGAGGAGACATTCCAAATGGTCAAGCCCCCTTCACATTTTACAAGCATCTGCAGGGATACAGCTTTCATGAGTTGTCACCCATGGGAGGTGGAACTTTTACTGATGCAGGTACTTTCCAGTCATCCATGTGTCTGTAAATATCTCCTCATCCATATTCCTCTAAATGACCCCAATATACTCACTGGCTCACTGGGCTGGACATGAATGGCATTATTTCTTTGGTCTCTCATTGGCACCTTATTTGGGGTGAATAAATATTTCTTCACATCTCTGCAGAAGTTGAGGCAATGATAGTTTGGCTGTGCTATGGAGATGTGTATATTTTTACAGGACATTGTCCAGGACTAAGGAGAGGAGGAGACTATTCCCTTGTCTTTCTTGCTGGCAGGGCTTGGTGCACACCTTTGGTCTCCCTCACAGCTGAGCCCCTGTGCAGGGAGTAATAATGTCAGAACACTTCATGTTCTGTGTACGCACCAAGCCTTGTGCTGCTGGTCTATATGCACTCTCTCTTCCAGAAGGCAAAGCAGTTTTACTCTTATTTGGAGCTAAATTGGAGTAACTGTCAGTGCTTATCCTCTGTTCCTGGCTATCAAACCCAGGGTCTAGAGTGTGCTAAGCAATTTCTTTTGCACTGAGCTACACCATTGGCTCTTTTTATTTTTACTTAGAGGTGAGGTCGCATTATGTATCACTGGCTGACCTCCAACTCAGGATGCTCCTGCCTCAGCCTTCTCAATTGGAATTATAGGGGTGCACAGTGATGCTCAACTTCCTCTGACATATACTCTTTTTTTAAAAAAAAATATTTTCAAGGAGAAAGGGAATGTGCATGCCAGGGCCTGTAGCCACTGCAGATGAACTCCAGATGCATGTGCTTTTTTGTGTATCTGGCTTTATATGGGTACAGGGGAATTGAACCTGAGTTGTTAGGTTTTGCATTTACCACTGAACCATCTCTCCAGCCCCAATACATATATTTAAAAAAAACATTTTATTTATTTGTGAGCGGGGAGAATGAGGGTCTATAACCACTGCAAATGAATGCCTCCAGATGCATGCACCTCTGGGGTGTTTGATTCATAAAATTAGGTGTTCAGACTGCTAGGTTCCCAGCTTATGGATATTTGGAAATTAAAGCCCCCTGGTGGCAGTGTATTGATGGGGGCAGGCTTATAGGTATTATAGCCAGTTTCCCCTTTCCGGTGTTTGGCCCACTCTTCTGTTGCTGTTTTCCATCTGATGTTGGTCAGTAGGTGTTGTCCATCTTTCCTCATGCTGTCATTTTTCCTCTGCCATCATGGAGCTTGCCCTTGAGTTTGTAAACAAAAGCAAAGTCTTTTATTTTTTCCCTACAAGCTACTCTTGGTCAGGTGCTTTCTGCCAGCAATACAAACCTGACTAAAACAGCCACCTTGTGTACCTGGCTTATGTGGCTTATTGGGTAAATAAACCTGGGTCCTAAGGCTTCACAGGAAAGCACCTTAATTTGTAAGTCATCTCTCCAGCCCCATTACATATATTCTCATAGATGATCATGGCTATCCATTGAATGTGATGTTTAGGATGGTTAATATGTAATTTAGTTTATGTCAGTATGTTAAAAACACACATAATATCAAACTTATCCTTTAAATCATTTTAGAAACTTCTGGGGCTTGAAATATATATGCATCACAGCCATCTATCTCCTGAGCTTTTTTCAGCTTCCCAGAAAGGAACATGCCTTGAGCATGTGTGATTTGACAGTATAATCTGTACATACTCATCCTTCCTTTAACAGGTAAGGAAGGTTTGGGATGTGGCTCAGTTGGTAGAGTGCTTGACTAGCATGCACGAAGCCCATGTGATGGTGCTGCCCAGTTAGGTAGGTTCTCTTATGCGGTATTATGCTCTTTCCTGCTGCAGTTCTCACTCCTCTTTGTTAGCCAGAGCAGAAAACCGTGTCCCACTCCATCATTCATTCCCATGTTCTCATTTTGAACTGGATTCTCTTGAAAGATAGGCACTTTTCCATGAGCTCAGGGGGTCTCTGGTCTGTGCTCCCCTTCATGGGCCTGGGGTTACAGGTTTTCATGTGCATTCCCAGCTGTTTATGTGGGATCTGGAGATTCAAACATGAAGTGTTTAGGCCCTCCTGTATGCTCATATTTGCAGAGAAAGTGCACATAATCTCTAAGCTACCTCTTCATTCCTCATACTTAAACTGTATATAAATGCTGGGGTGGGGCTTTGTGAGCCCTGTCATCTAGTTACAGTAACTGAATCCATGAAGAGGTGGAGAGCTGCATGAACCTTCCTCTCCTCCATGGTGGAAAGTTACAGGCCACAGTCAATGATAGTTCAAAGGACAGTGGTTCTTCCTTGTATGGAGGACAATTGTCCACACTGTTTTTTCCAAGCTTCACTCCTCTCTCAGGCCCTTTATCACAGTTTTTTCTCATCTCTTGCTTTAACCATCAGCTTGAATTACCATCACTTCACAAGCAATGCTATGAATTTATTTTGAATGATTTCCACCATTCCCCCCCCACCCCCTGCTCTCAAGAAAATGTATCATTGAAAGTTCCTTTTGGTAATTTCAAGAGAACATCCTTACACCTTCTCAGGGACTGTCATTACCTTAGACCCTTTCTGCCCAGTCCTCAGCTTCTGCTGCTCTATAGAATCCTTCCTTCTGCATGAAACAGGCTCTCACCTGTGATGGCCGCAGTTCTTCACAGTGGAGCTCCTTGAAAGAGTTAGGCCTCTTCACCACTGCCTCCATTCCTGCCTCTAATTCCCTTCATCTGCCACATATTGAGGTTGGGACCCATGTGACATTTAGAAGAATGATGCATTTGCTTTTGCAAAGCAACCATAATTTTGGGGTGTTTTGTTTATCATTTTGGGGGGTGGGGTTCAAGGTAGGGTCTCACTCTAGCTCAGGCTGACCTGGAATTCACTCTGTATTCTCAGGGTGGCCTTGAACTCATGGTGATCCTCCTAACTCTGCCTCCTGAGTGCTGGGATTAATGGCATGTGCCACCATGCCTGGCTATCATTTCTTCTTGAGATAGGGTATCAAGTAGCTCAGTCTGCCTCAACCTCAATATGTAGCCAAAGATTGCCTTGAACTTTGTTTTCTAAATATTTATTTATTTATTTATTTATTTATTTATTTATTTATTTATTTATGAGAAATAATGAGGTAGGGAGGGAGCGAGAAATAGAGAAAGAATATGGGTGAATGGTGCACTAGCGTCTCTAACCACTGCAAATGAACACCAGATACTTGTGCCACCTAATACACTTGGCTTTATGTGGGTCCTGGGGGATTGAACCTGCATTATTTGCTTCGCAAGCAAGCACATTAACTGCTAAGCCATGTCTCCAACCCTGCATTGAACTTTTGTTGCTCCTGTCATCACCTCTTTATTGCTGGGATTAGAGGCAGATAACAGTACTTCCTGTTTATATAGTTACTGGCTATTTAACTCAAGGCTCATGCATGTTGGGCAAGCCCTCTATGGACTGACCACAGCCTCAGCCCTGTTTGATTCTTTTTCTGTTTTCCATTTAAGTGGTTTATCTCATCCTTATTTAATTTTGGTATATATAGATCAAGAAAATCATACATTCATTTCAGATTTGGGCGTGGTTTCTCCTTTTAGCTTGGGATGCCCTGGCTGTCTGATGTCTGGTGTCTGGTTTCCCTCCCTTTTGTTTTCCTTTTCACTGTCATCCCTGTAAGAAGGACGGGGGGCAAGAAGCAGATTATTATGGGTGACTTGTCATGACTATGGGGTTGTAAGGAGTGTTAAAGTACATCATTTTTTACAAATTAATTTCTTGTTTGGTGAGTCAGAGTACACAATTGGGCAGACCGGGAGCTATGATTATGATGAGAAGTATACTCATCAAAGGACCCAGTAAAGAGCATAACCATGGAAACCAGTTTCCTAAACCTGACCAAAAGTTGTTCTCATGGATTATGACCACACTTGATGGGCAGACTCCATGTATTCCAGTCAGGAGGGGTTAGGGATGGCAGTAAGGGGAAGATCTGTCTGCTGGAGCAGATTCCAGAGAAGTTAGCAGGCAGGGCTTGAAAGGCCATTTTATTGCAGAGGAAGACTCATCCCATGGGCATACATTTGCCAGTGGTCAGGGAGATGTTGAGATGGTTTAAGAGGTTGTCAAGGGAGGATACAATTGATGCATAGGCAATGTTGTTGGACAACTAGGGTAGCTCGGAGTGCTGAATCTGTATGGAGCACAGGATGGTCTTGTTTGGTAATTCTATATCCAAGGATATTAACATATTCATTATAATTAGCAGATAGACCCGTGAGATTATTAGCTAATAGTGGACTGCAAAAGTAATGTTTGTTCATGTTATCAACAGTCAATTGAACCCAGAAGTTTTGAGTATTTAAGAATTCCATTGAGCTGCTAGATATGCTTATGTTCAGGGTAGCCTTGGAGTAGACAGTATCTGTAGGGGCCCTTAATTGTCCACCTCCTAAAGGCCCAACTTTAAACACCTGTCAACTCTCCTCCCAAAACTTCCGTCAATGGGGTTAAAACCATAATGAAACTTAAGGGTTAATCCAGGCTCAAAAAAATAAATGAGACAACCGTACCCACATACCACGTCATTCTTCGCCCTTACACTCTCCTTTCCTCTGTCTCACTTACTGCAACCAATGTTACTGTCCTAGATCTTAAAGATGATTTTTACCATCCCCCTACACCCAGGCTCACATCCTCTTTTTTCTTTTACTTAGGAAGACCCAGACACCGTTTTAGCTCAGCAACTCACCTGGACAGTCCTGTCACAAGGTTTTAGGGACAGTCCCCACTACTTTGGTCAGGCCCCCAATGATATCTCTCATCCCTAAGCCTCCATCCCAGTCATCTCTTACAGTATGTAGATGACCTCCTCCTATGTAGTCCCTCCCATGAAATCTGTGTTGCACACACTGCTAAAGTTTCTCAATGCCTTAGCTGCTTAGGGCTGCTGGGTCTCAAAAGACAAAGTTCAGATCTGTCAGCAGACTGTTACTTAGGTCATGCCCCACCCTGTGCATCAGGATATGCCATTATCCAGGGCCACCCCAACTCCCCTAAATATGTACCCTTATTGAAGCACAACCTTTGACCCTAAGCACAATCTTCCAGCAGGATGAACTAACAGCCCTTACTCAAGTCCTAACTCTGGCTAAGGATCTTTCCATTAATATTTGTATAGATTCAAAATATGCTAATAAAATCATCCACTCATATATTCTTATTTGGAAGGAAAGAGCCTTCCTCACACAAAAGCGAACTCCAATTATTAGTGCCTCTCTAACCCAAGACCTTCTGGATGTCACTTTTCTCCCCTTTAAGGAATCATTCATGCAATGCTGAAGCCATCAGAAAGACAAAGAGTACATCTCCCTCTCAATCACACTCATAAATTGGCCTGTGAAATTGCCCTGACACACCCTGACCTCTACCCTATCTCCCTACCTTTCTTAGCATACAAAGTCACCCTCACTCAAAGAAGAAAGGTTTCTTTCATACCTGCATTCCCTCTAACCAAGCTCTATTTTCTTTCCTTCAAAACCACACCTCCTTTCAACCCTAGACAGACAATTCTTCAAAGATCTTGCAGACTCATGTGATATCTGCCAAAGAGCAAACCCTAAATCCAACATCTGACCCCCTCAAATCCCTAAACACCAGGTGCAGCACCTTCTACCAGCCATGGATTGGCAAGCAGACTTCACCCCTATGCCTTCTGTTAAATGATACAAATATCTCTTAGTTAGCGTGGATACCTTTTCTGGATATGTAGAAGCATTCCTCACCACAAACAAGAGAGCTCAAATAGTAACTGAGATGTTGACTAGAGAAATATTCTCTCAATTTGGCTTGTCATCCTCAATACAACCAGACAAAGGCCCAGAATTTGTCTCCTCTAACTCCCCAAACAAGTACCTACAGATCGCCTGGAAGTTTCACATTCCCTACCATCCCCTATCCTTTGGAAAGGTTGTAAGAACTAACCATAACATCAAAATAGAACATTTATATATAAAAGATTCAACAATGAACTTACACATTGTTGAGATGAGCTATTGTAAAGTTTCATTAAAATAATATATCAAAACATGAGCCTTGTAATACAGACTTGGATAAATGTGTCTTCCTATGTAAGAGGTAGCCTGTAGAGAATAGGTTT